>JARJLF010001438.1:0-77954 GCA_029378395.1 Mycena leptocephala | reverse complement strand
TCGTCTTCGGGAACGAAGCCTGCTAAAACATCTGCAGCGGATAAAGCCCGTAAGGAACAAGCAGGACATACTGCTAAGAGGCAGCAAGCCTATCGTCGTTTATCGTCATCTGCATCTGCATCTGGTTCTGTATCCACACCTTCTGGATTTAGGTTAAACACCTCAATCGAAGAAACACCCATCGAAGGATTAAACCCTTCACAACATTTGACTGAAGAAGAACGGGTTATACCCACTTCTACAGTAACACACGCGCATAGTCTAAGGTCGAATAGACCAGAGACGTTAAACACTCAGATTAACCCGCCAGTGGTTAATCTCCAGCCTCAGGTTATACAACCGCAGGCTCAAACCCAAATTAACGTACCTTTGGTTAATCCATCGTTAGTTAAAATGGCAAACGTTGCGAATTTCAGGATACCAGTCCCTTGGGACAAGAATAGTCCTACCTTTGACGGAAAGTCCGCCTCGTCCTTGAGGAGGTTCCTTCGTCATATGGGAATGATTATAACTGTGGGTGGTATCACCGATGAGGCGGAAAAGAAGGATAAAGCGTTGGAGTACATTAGCAACCAAGACGTTGTAGAGCAATGGGAGAGACTGCCATCCTATACCACGGGTTCTTACGAGGACTGGGTTAAGGAAATAGAGGAGCTATTCCCAGAACTCGAAGATGCCAAGGTTGGCTCCAGAGAGAAGTTGGATAAGATCTGTGAAGAGTACCAGGACATCTCTGTCACTGAGCCAGGACTTGTTCGGCGTTTCAGTCTCGCATTCACGAATGAGGCGGAAAAGTTGAAAAAGGCACCGGCGGCCATAGAAAACGGGCAATTAGTGGACATGTACCTCGATTGCTTGGAAGATTCTTTCGCGAGTAATATAAGGACTCTGTCGATCCATTCAAAGTTGTTTGGACCACAGGCGGCTAATCCAGCAGCAGTAGCTGCGGGAGGAGGAAATGCTGTGGTCCCTCCAGCAGGAAATGTAGTTCGCAGAGGAGATAAAATACCTCTCGAAGAAGTCGTTAAATTGGCTATCAAGATGGCGGAGAACTGGGGTCGAGTGACGACTAATCCAAAGAAGAAGGAAAAGGATAAATCGACCTCGATCGAAGTAAAGTTGGAGGATTCGTCGGCTTCGTTTAAACAAGCGTTGGACGATGCTATGGCAGCACTCACGGCTAAAATGATGGATGGTTTTGTCATCCAGGATAAAAAGCTAGAGGCGTTGCAAGCGCAGACGACCTTTAATCAAACTGTTAGGGAGAGGCCCCCTCACCAGGAGGCTGCCCCTAATAACTTCAATAATAACCGGAATGACCGAGCTCCTTCAGGGAACAACGGGAATAACGGTGGTTTTGGGGGAAATCCGGGTTACAACCACAATAACTCTAATAACAATCAGGGTTGTTGGTATTGTAACCAGGATCATTTAATGATCAGTTGTCCCTTCAAACTCGAGCACATCGAAATGGGATATATCATCATTGAGAATGGGTACATGAAGCTTAGTACAGGAAACCTTATTCCTAGGTACCCTGACTATAAATCCAAGAAGGATAGAGTTGACGATTACTGGTTTGGACAGGGGAAGAAGAAGGGTTCGCCCATTCCTATGACCCAGAACCTAGTCAACGCTCCTATGGGCTTTAATCAGGACAACTACGGGAATAATGGGGACCAACTAACCCAAGTGTACGATTCTCGAGATGATGAATTGAGAGTTATGAAAGTTCAACTTGCGGTCGCGAGAGGGACTCACCCGAACTTTAATCAGGTTCAGATTGCATCGCCTGTGGCGCCTGCACCTGTTCCTATTACTGTTCCCCAGTTTGTTCAAGTCCCTGTGCCGGCGAGCAATGGAAATATGGATTGGGCTCAATTGGTCAATTTAGTAGATTCCGTTAGGGGAAGCACTAATGCTGAACAATTTGTGGCTACCCGTACGGGTGCTAGGTCTGATGGGCCTGGTAATCCAAATTTTTAAGTAGTTCAAGGAAGGAGGCCACGGATAAGGTTAAACCTAAAATCCCGGTTGCCAAGCCTCCGGAGAACCGCACAAAGGCAACGTTAGCAGATAAGGACAACAATTGGAGAGTGAGATTCGCAGATGAGGAAGATTGGCGCGCGACGGAGGCAAAGTTTAAGGATTGGCCTAAACCAACCTCGAGAAATGAGTTATCAAATTTCTTGGGAGCAATAGCAAGGTTTAGGGATAAAATCAGTGATTACGCTAGATATATCCGTCCTTTAACAGAGTTGCTACGAAATGATGTTGAATGGCACTGGGGTGAAGAGGAAGATGGAGCGTTTGAAGAGATAAGGCATATGATAATCTTGTTGGTCGTTCGCTGGACAAGGCAAAAGCAAGGCAACGACTTCAAGAGAGGAAATGCTGGCTCATCAGATGACGACTCGACCAAAACCATAAAAATACGCACGGACGCTACGGGAGAGGCTAGGGTTCGGATAGCTACGCCTGATGAACCTATACCTTTGCCAGCTGAGCGGGCCTATCGACTAGTTAGTCGAGGTATTGACCCAGATATTGCTAAAACAGTGGCAGATAGGTGTGGCGACCAACCAGCTCCAATCTCTCAGAGAGAGTTAATGGCGGTTAGTCGCTCAGTTGCTTTTCATTTGAAAAGGAACGCGACCAAGACCAGACAGGCGTATATTAAACCAAAATTAGTAGACGGTGTACTGGCACAGGAGCTGGATTTAGGACCTGACCTGTTTGGAGAAGGGTTACAACTGGATTACGACGCAGTTGATTTGGCTACCATACCAATCGATAGCGAATCCATTAGTGCCCCTTCAAATGATGAAGGAATCCCTGAAGGATCCCTAATCCTGAGAGATCCCGCATTGGAGTACCTAATCTCGGTACCTGAAGATGAGATACCGAAACAGCTCTATCAGCTGTCTCAAGAAGCGTTCGTTGCGGTACCATCAGCACCACTCAGGGTCATATTCCCTGTGATAGCTGGGAAACAACGAGTCGAGTGCATAGTGGATAGTGGGTCTCAGATAGTATCAATGTCAAAAGCCATAGCCGAAAAGTTGGGTGTGACATGGGATACTGAGATGCAGATATTCATGCAGAGCGCTAATGGACAGATGAAGCAGTCCTATGGTTTGGCGCGAAATGTGTTGTTTCAGTTCGGAGACGTACGAGCACATTTGCAAGTTCATATTTTCGAGAAACCTGCCTACGATGTTTTGTTAGGGAGACCATTTGAAGTTTTAACTAGATCCTTGTCTAGTAACGATGGATCCGGGGGATGCACCTTAACTATAACGGACCCTAACACTCGGAAGACTAGTACAATGGTCACTTATGCCAGGGGATCTTATAAAGTTCCCACGGTTGAGGAGGTACCAGATGAGGACCTGCAAAAACCAAGTCGTAATCTCGGAAGCGAGAACGAACGTCCTAATGGACAGGGTTTTTAAGCACCTTCGATGAATTGATTAATCAAGGAGAAGAGGTTGCAGTACAATTAGGTTTTAACTCGGAAGGGGAACTAGAGATCCAAGGATATTTGGAGACCCGCAATGGCGAATCGTTTACGGAAGATGAAATTAATACAGCATATTTGCTGGCATCACGGGGAGCGAGGCGTTTACTCGAGATGTGCAGGCCCAAATGCTCTTAGATGAGTTTGTGTCTCCGCGGCCAAAACAGCAAAATGCGAAAGACGGAGAACGACCAACGGAGGTGTTTACGTTTGATGAAAGGTTACCTGAGTATTTGGGCGTAAAACCTCTAGATGAGATAAAGGAAGAGAAGCCTAAACACGAATATAATCCAGATGTTCGATGTTTCTGCTGTGAAAAGGCGGACTTCATTCGACCACCTGAAGAGGACTTAAAACATTCTCCATGGGTGTGGAATAAGGGCGTTAAGACAGAGAGTGTGTTCGCGGCAAAGTATAAACCAGTGGCTCTTAAAACTAGACCCGTTTACGGGGAGCTCCCGGAAAAATACCGGATTAAGCGACAAATCATTGGTGATCCGCTTACGGGAATGCCGGGGTTAATACCTAATCCAGTGGATTACTCGCCGACGGGTAGATATACCGCCGAGAGGAAGGAGATCATAGATAAAATCCATGCAGGAGACTTCTTATGGTTAGAAGAACGTAAACTATTGCACCATTTCATGATGCTTCAGGAAGCTGCCTTCGCCTGGGATGACTCTGAAAGAGGAAGCTTTAGACATGATTTCTTCCCGCCTGTGGAAATCCCCGTTGTTGAACACAAAGTCTGGGTAGAGAAGAGTATCCCTATTCCAAGGGGACAGCTTGAGGAGGTCTGCCGAGTCATTAAGAAGAAAATAGACGCAGGGGTCTATGAGCCTTCTAATGCCTCGTACAGGTCCAAGTTTTTCGGTGTGATTAAGAAAGACGGGAAATCCGTTCGCTTAGTCCACGCCCTAGAACCTCTGAACGCTGTTACTATTGCTCATTCTGGTATCCCTCGGCAACGGAAGAGTTGGCAAACCACTTCGCTGGACGAGCGTGTGGGGCTGTTCTAGATTTATACTCTGGATATGATCACAGGGATTTAGCAGAGACTTCTAGGGATTTTACGACGTTTCAGACTCCTTTTGGGGCTCTGAGATTGGTTAAACTTCCCCAGGGATGGACGAATTCGGTGCCTATCTTCCATGATGATGTGACTTTCATATTAAAAGATGAAATACCACATATCACTATACCATACATCGACGATGTGCCAGTACGAGGACCGGGGAGTCGATATCTAAGACCAGACGGGACTTATGAGACTATACCTGAGAATCCTGGGATAAGACGATTCGTATGGGAACATTTCGGAAACCTAAATCGGGTAGTACAACGGTTGAAATATTGCGGGGCAACGCTTTCGGGATTAAAGGCTTTACTGTGTATGGAAATCTTCCCAGTCGTAGGACATATGTGTTCTTTCGAAGGGAGGAGGCCATCAGAAGATAGAGTCGGAGTAATCGAGAGGTGGCCAGCTTTAGAAACTGTATCCGAGGTTAGACAGTTTCTGGGAGTAGTTGGGACTATGAGGATGTTTATCAAGGACTACACCGTAATGACGCGTCCTCTCACCACTCTTTTGAGAGCGGATGTTGAGTTCGAGTGGGGTGAAAAGCAGCAAGCATCCATGGATAAGGTTAAATTGGCAGTACGGAATTGTGGGGCTCTTAAACCATTAAATTATGAGTGGAACTCCGACATAGTATTGGCAGTGGATACTTCGTGGATGGCTGTGGGAATTGAGATATATCAATTAGACCCGGAAGATCTGAAGAGGAAGTTCTTTGCGAAGTTCGACTCTATACCTCTCAATGAGAGAGAAGCAAGGTTCTCTCAACCAAAGAGGGAGTTGTATGGTCTACTTCGCGCATTACTTCACATGCAGTACTGGTTACTAGGGTGCCGGAAACTGGTAATTGAGACAGACGCCATGTATATCAAGGGCATGTTGAATAATCCAGGGATGGGGCCTAATGCAACTATCAATCGATGGATTGAGCAGATACTCATGTTCCATTTCGAGCTTAAGCACGTTAGGGGAATGACATTCTCGCCAGATGGACTATCCAGGCGGAGGAAACAGCCAGGGGACCCAGATTATCCTAATCCAGGGATAGGGTACGATGACAATCCACCACCTGAGGACCATAATGAGTGGGATTATGACATCCCTCAACCATTGGAGTTCGAGGACTTTAAGAACGAGATTGACACGAGGGGAGGATATCTCCAAGATGTAGTGGACCCGGAGTTTGAGTTTCTACCAGACTTCGAAGTTTCAATGGATCAGTTCCAGCAGGATTGCAAACGAACATATCAGGAAACTCTTGCAATTGATGAGGCAATTAAAGAGGCTTATGCGGCCGATGGTCGCAAGGTTCCTCAATATTTAATGAGCCAGATTCAAGAGGAGGAGAAATTATTACCTGATACTGAGTTTAAGTTCGAAGCTGATAAAAGAGAACCGTATCCAGAGGAGCATCGAAATGAGGCTGGGAGAATTCAAGATGAGAGGGTATCCCGTCTAAAGGAATGGTTTGCGAATCCATTGAAACGACCTGAAGGTTATACCAAGAAGGAGTACAGGCGATTTGTACACTTTGCAAGGAAGTTCTTCGTGGATAAGCAGGGCAGGCTGTATAGGCGAGGAGAGGACTCTGCGCATAGGCTGGTGGTTGAAAAAGACCATAGGATGTATATGATGAAAGCTTCGCACGATAGTCTAGGACATAAAGGGCTTTACGCTACTAAATCCATGATTGAACTGCGGTTTTGGTGGCCAGAAATGGAAAATGACATTTCCTGGTATGTTAAAACATGCCGGCTGTGCCAGGCAAGACAAAAGACGCTTTTACGCATCCCACCAGTGGCGACGTACACTCCTAGTATCTTCCAGAAGATACATGTGGATGTAATGATAATGGGCGTTGCGTCAAATGGTTATAAACTAGTAGTAGCTGCCAGAGATGCCTTAAGTCGATACCTCGAGGCGAGAGCCATACGAGCCGACAATGGGGAAACTTTAGGTAGATTTCTATTGGAAGAAATCATCTGTCGATGGGGCTGTCCAACTTGGATAGTAACAGACAACGCGGGACAATTTGTGGCAGCTTTAAAGTGGCTGAGTGCCAAATACGGGATTGTTGGAATAAGGATTTCTCCTTATAACTCACGCGCGAATGGACCAGTTGAACGTGGACACTGGGACATGCGGCAGTCTTTGTATAAAGCAACCGGCGGGGATACCAGGAAGTGGTACTGGTTCCTACCTCAAGTCATATGGGCTGATCGAATAACCATCAGGCGTGGTTTGGGCTGTTCTCCATATTTTGCGGTCACTGGCGCACATCCAACTATACCATTGGACATAGAAGAGGCAACTTGGCTGGTAGAATATCCTGAAGATATAATATCAACTGAGGATCTCATTGGTTTAAGGGCGAAAGCCTTGGCCAAGCATATCCAACATATAGACGAGATGCGAGAGCGAGTTGATGCGGAAAAGCTGACGGCTGTGAGAAGATACGAGCGTGTTCATGACAATAAGATCAAGGATTATAATTTCCAACCTGGGGATTTGGTTTTAATACGAAACACCCAGGTTGAGAAATCCTTGAACTCTAAAATGGCGCCTAGATATTTGGGACCCATGGTTATTGTGCGGAGAACAAGCGGAGGATCTTACCTATGCTGTGAGATGAACGGCGCCATGTTTCATGGAAAGGTCGGACAGTTCAGGATTGTGCCTTACGAGGCTCGAAAGAAGCTCAACCTGTCCAAGAAAATTGAGGATTTAATTGATATGAATACCGAGGATTTGGAAGAACTTGCCCGTCGCAAGGATAAACCAGATATATACCTTGGGAAAGATATGCAATTCCACAAGATTCGGTTAACACCGAACTGGCAGGAGCTTGACCCTGATGAACTATCTGAGGAATACATGAGTGATGAGGAACCAGAAGATGAATCCCTGGAACCGGAACCAGTCTTTGACGCTGAGAATCCTAGACGATCAAAGAGGGCGCGCACTTAAATCATTGGTTTAAGGTCTGCTCTCGGAAGAAATCTGGTTTAAGGCAAGAAGACGGCACACAATGTATTCAAGGATAGTGGGATACGAGTTGGACGTGGCTAAGATAGCTACGGTAATGACAGGATGCACTAGAATGGCTGGGTATAATCAGTCCGGACTAAGGCGTTGAATTGTTAAAAACAACTCGGATGATAGGGAAAAAGTTAAAAGGAGTGACTAGCGAGTTAATCAAGGGCATTGAGAGAATGAGGACAATGATGAGCGGCATGAGGAGTATGGGTGCAGTCATGGGATACGGTGGTCGGGATAGGGTGCATGCGCTCGGCCGATTCAACAAGCTCCCTGTGGTTTAATTAAATCAGTACCATCGAATCATAAGGCAGAGGTCAGGGATTACCTACTCGCTCTCCGGGAGGTTGTGGAGCGGATCGAGCTTGCGCTCCTTCAACAAGGATACAAGTTCTTGTGTTCTGCCAGGAGCATGCAGTGGTACTCGAGCGTGAACGAAAGGCGATGAGTAGTGGCGAGGAGTTCAGTACGAGCCTGAAGCTCAATACGCTGGAGCGCGCGGTCGGGAAGGTTGGGATTGGCGAATTCACGGCCTCGAGAGCAGCCTCCAGGACTCCATCTTGAAGTGCGGCGTAAGCTTATACTTGGAGGAAGCCTCACTAGAAATACGATGGTTTAAGCGCCCGATGAGGAATTGCGGAGGATAACGTACCCTGTGGGGTGTCGTTAGCTTCAGTATATTCATATGAGAGCCAGCGCGGCGCCGCTTGCGCGGAACGCTAGCCTCGGCCTCGGAAGCTACCTTTTCGGCTCCTTAGGGTCGGTCTTGCCAATAACGTTCATGGCCTTGACAAAAGCGGATGAGGACGGTCAAGACGGCCACACGGGTGTATGGGATGCGTCGGTCTCAGCGCGGGCCTTTTTTTGGGAATTTTTAGGTAGACGCGAGAGAATGATTTAAGGATGAAAGTAGAGGATAATAAGTTGCGCACCAATTTCTGGGCCGATTTAGAAGATGAAGCCTTCGCCTTCTCCTTAAGCGCCTTCTCTTCTTAGCGTCGTCTATTTCAGCCATACGCATCAGCATCGATAGAGTCGAGATCGTCGTCGCCTTGAGCATCCTGGGGTTCAGGGAGTGGTTTAAGGTCAATACACGAAAGTGTATAATAAAAGACGTACGAGGGAGTCGTCCATGACGGTGTCTTCATCAACAACGATGACAGACTCCTCATGATCGGACTGAACGGCCTCGGCAGATAAAATCTGCTTCTTGCGTTTGGACTAGGAGAAACGACGGTTTAACGTGAGTATGGACTAAGGATTGTGCAATACCTTCTTGGCTTCCTTCTTAGCGTCATCCTTCTCGGCGCGAGATTTGTCACGAGCGGCCTCGAGGAGGGAGTTCTGGTTAGCTTTCGACGGACGCGAAGCTTGTGGAATTCCTCCCCGAGCTCGAGAGCCTCGGTAATAGCGGGCGGGGTGCCTTGACGCTGTGAGGCGCCCAGAACTGGCGAAACTTGTTCGTGAACTTGGTAAACATTTCGAAGATCTCATTAATGGGAGCAACGAGTTGTTTATGGGGTTCGAAGGCGTTCTACAGTATAAATCAGTGAAGGATGCAAAGTTGGATTAACCACGACGCACCAGAACTGCCGCTGTCCGAACAAACAGGCCCAGCTGTTTAACGAATTGAGGATAGTTACAGGCCATAAGGAGGGACAATTGCTCCTCGGCTGCGGTATACTCATCGGCAACAGCGGCAGGTGGAACAAATTCCTTGTCAGGAGGATGAAGAGCATTGTGCGAAAGGTGCTGTGGTCCGAGAGGAACGCCTGGCATCGGGAACAAAGTGGATAGGAATTGAAAAGTGGAATATACGGAGTATAATACGAAAGGTTTTATATGTCCTGCCATGAAACGATACATCGGCGTGGCAACTGAGGACAGTTGAGATTTAAAATTGGGGGAGAGAAGGGTACTTAGCCGTTAAAATTTTGGATTTTACCAGCTACTAAACCTTAGTTTCTATCGAAACGAGCTCCGCAGACGCGAATCTATGACAACTGGCATCAGCCGAACGCAGGAACGTCGAATCAAGGTTTTACCACAAAGACAAATTAAAAGGCTTGGACAATACCAGAGCACGCTTGGTTAGATGTTGAGTAGAGACGAAAGTGGTTACGAAGCATAGTCTTGCTAAACCGGAAGTTGCGACGAACATATTGGAGCGACCAAAGGAGCCGCAGACACTAATCAGGGGAAGTGTCAGGTCCAAGACGTTTAGGGGTTTAGCGTTGTCGGAATGATCGGTGGATCGGGACAAGGTTAAACCCCAATTGATGGAGATCGGTTTAAGCCAAATACGGCGTCCTCAGTTATGAAGAAACCGTGTTTTAGGCAAGGGGATGAAGCTTAAAGGCGAGGAAATACTGCAAAAACGATTGCATTCGATAGAATAGGATACAGGGCAAGCGAGGACTGTCTACAGAACTCGTACCTAAGGGTCCAATTCAAAAATGAGATCGGTGTCAATGGAAGCTAAAGTAACGGTGGACGAAGAGCTAGAGCTGGATGACGAACTAGACATGGCAGAGTTAAAGGCACGACGCCCGCAGACGTGTTCAAAAGAGCACGGAACTCGGTGAAATCCAACATCCGCCCGTTATTAGTTAAAACAGACAACTCAGCTCTCTCCTTCGCGATGGCAGCCTCCTTTTCAGCAGCCTCCTTCGCTTTAGCCTTCTTGATGTTGTCAATTGCGAGCCGAAAGACGGACGCAATGTTGGAACGACCAGTAACGTTGTCAAGGACAATGGAATAGATGCACTCGAGCGCCTCGACGGGTACCTTCTCTAAGAGATTGGCATAGGCGACGGCGGTCTCGATAAGGTTCCGACCAGCGTAGGCAACGATGATTTGGGTCGCGAACGGCATAAGCTGGTTCCAGTGCTCCCAACGGGCAGCCTTGACAGGATCATGAGAGAGTTCTGAAGAGTAGTTGGTTAAACCAGCAGTTGGCAGAAATAATGGTTTAAGGACTCAACGTACCGTTGGCTCGTTTAAACTCGGCATACTCGCCAGCGTGCTTTAAGGAGAACCAGTTGGGATTCATGAACTCGCAGGCTTGGTTAAGCTCGAGAGTACACTCGCGGCAGCCAGTACCGACACGATCGGGAGTGCACTTGCGTCCAGCAAGAACACAGTTGTAACAGGGAACGACGGGCTGAGGAATTATTCAGTAAGACCCTTGGGGTCAAGGATAAGCTTCTTACCTTACGCTCCTCGCACATAATAAGGAACGACATTATGATCTCGGGAGTAGGCTTGTCAACGGAGAAGAATGGGTCAACCCAAGCTGAAGCGGGTGGCGAGAAGAGTTAGACATTGGTTTAAGGGCGAAATAGAAAGTAGGGGCGGTTTAACCCAGAAATCTACCTTCCAATATATAGTCTCGACGAGTCACAACGCTTGGAGAGATCGAAGGAGAGCGTTACGGTTTCAAGCAAGTTTCCAGGGGATTAATTCGATTAACAAACGAGTTAACATGGAAACCAAGTAAAACGAACGTGGTCTACGAAGTGACTAAGACAAAGTTGTTGGGCGCCGATTGGCGTAAAATCTCTAAACGATGAATGACCCAAAAACGAGCGATATAAGAGTACTGTTCCGCATGGAATACTCGAGTAATAGAATAAGTTCGGCTGGGTTTGTGATAGAGTAAACGCAGCGCTTGACTTGAGCAAGTCTAATCCTGTCGTAGTGGGTAGTGATCCTACGCATGACGTCTGGTACGAGCGGTACGAGCTCGCGGTATGGACGAAGTCTCGACCAAAACGTATGGCTGTTAAACCAGGTGGTTAGCAACGATGGAGAACTAGAAGTGGTTTTTAGACGCACGATGCCGGTCGAAGTCAGGCGAAGTGAAGAAGCGATACCAGACGTGATACTGGCAGAAGTCGCAAGTTGCGTCCATTCGTTCTTCACAAGGCGGGCATGGCGACCCCAAATATGGATCGAGCATTGTCGGTCGTTCCTGATACAGTTGTCACAGGCAAAGAGCGGCTAGAGGGATTCTGGATTAGTGGTTGAAAACCAAAAACAGTGTTTTAAGACGCACTGGAAAGTCTTCAAGCATGAACGCCACGTATTCCTCCTCCAGGAGATATCGGCCATGACGGTTGGGGATTAAGGGAGGAATGACTCCTAGAGACCCGACGTCAAGGAGCTTAAATCACCTCGATCGGTTTCTACAAGATTTCAAATAATTCTGAAGTGGCTTAAAACTCCGTGAAACATTCGGAATAAGGCAACCAAAGATATTATTATTTGGTAGCAACGGTTTAACGATCAAAAGTGATACGGGGAGCAGAAGTACGGACTACGGGGTAGTAGTCTGTAAGACGATGATGCGCTCGGTGATTAAGTCGGTAGCATGGTCGGAGTATTCACGTATGCACCAGGCAGTGAATAGCTCTCTAAGAGCGGGAATGTCGAACATGGTTTCGAGTTTCAGACTGACCAAGCGAAGGCGGACATCATGAATACGGCGGTTGGCGTAGAAGGCAGGGAGGAAGTAAGGTTCAAGATGGACGTAGGGGATTAGGTTCCTCCCGAACGGGGCCACTTGAACGAGAAACCTCAGTAAGAGAGAGCTTAAACCAAGGGGCTAAGAAAGACGTACCTTCGGCATCCCAGGCATAGGAGTTCTTGTGGCGAAGAAACCAGTGCAAGCTGCGGTAGTCACAGTCTCCGTGGTGTCGGGACTCGCAGGCGATACAGTCTCTTCCCAGCCGTTAAAATTGCACTCTTCGTTTAGAGCGATACAACGACGACAGCGATAATAGGGCTGTGTCGGAAATATTGGTTTAACGAGAATTCGGTGGTTTAAGGCTAGAAATAGACTTACCCGCTGGTCTTCGAGAGCAAACAAGGCAAAGGTTCTGGCGATCTCTGGGGAAGGCGGCAGAGTGTTATGGTCCATGAAGGGGAAGAGGAAGTTAGGACAGGAATTTCCAAACCAACTTAAAACCCTTTATACCAGGAACGTCGTCTAAGTGATGGAAGTGTATAGCTTATTGATGAGTGAGGTAACCAAGGGTGGTTTATCAAATATCCATTCGACGTTCTCTCACGACGTTTGAAGTGGGCTTATCTAAGCGTGATTGGAAAGAGAGCTCTTAAGTCCGAATAGGGGCAAGGAGTCTTAATCCAAAAGTTTCAGAGATACTTAATTCACGCGAAGATAAAGTCAAAGAAAGCGTAGTACATTGATTAAGCTTCCCTTATACCGGGGAGCGGCGGTATCAGACGAGTACAAAACTATTCGACGTACATTACTTATCAACGAAATAAGTAAGTGTACGGAGTGTGGTTGCGTATGTAAAACAAAGAAAAATAAAGAAGTCCACCCGGAGCGTGCACCGACTACGCCTACGCGGCCTTGTCCTTGGCCTTCCCGGAGTCGGTCTTCGAGCTGACGGGCTTCTTGGGCGGAGTCTTTGGGCAGGCGTCTCGGCGGCAGCCTCCTCAGACTCAGCGGACTCTTGGTCGGTCTCCGCGTCGGCCTCGGCGTCGATGGTGGTGGGGCCCTTGGGTTCGAAAACGGTCTCGTCCAGCATAAACATGCGACGGAGACGGCGTTTGGTGAGCTCGGAGTCGACGTCGTACGGCGCGTTCTGGTCAAGGTCCTTGAGGTCTGCCTCAGACAGCCTGTTGTACGTCTCGATGAGCGCGTTGATATGTTGGACGACGGTCGGAGTGTCGTCGGACGAAGTGAAGCGCGATAAAAACGCGGCGGTGCCAAGGCGGCGGATGGAGCGGCGAGTCAAGTCAACGAGTTGCGCGAAGTAGTATTCGGCGGACTTGACAGCGTCGGCGTGAGATTGGGCGGCGGCGGCAAGACGGAGCGTTGCGTCGTTAAGGCTCGCGATGAAGATCGGAAGTTCTGTGGTTTAAGAAATTAGTACGGTTTAAGGAGGAATTGGATATAAACACGCACTATCGTCGGCCTCGATGACATCGGAGGCGACGCGGGCGTGGAAATCCAAAATCTCCTGGAGCGTCAAGTGGTGGTCGCAGAAACGGAACCGCTCTTTGATACAATTGGCGCACGAAGCGCCAAGTCCAAGAGGGATGCACCGTTTATGCTCCAAGTTGCACTGCAGACAGCTGTCGATAGCCTAAACCACGAGTTAGTAAAGAATGGACGAAGCGGAGGTGGGTTACGCACCGTAATCGCGTTCTCAAAGCTCACTTGGGTCACCGTCTCCTCGGGGATGAGCGCCACGGGTTTCGAGAGGGGCGGAAGCGCCGCGAGGTCGGGCCTCGAAGTGCGGTTGGTCGACGTCTCGGGTTGGTGCGACGAGAACTTGTAGACGTGGGATGGACGCTTCTTGACGAGCACGACGAAGTACTCGGAGTCGGCCTCGGTGAACAAGTTGATTTGGTCTAGAAAAGAACAGGCGTTAGGAAAAACGTTAATCCAGAGCTATTAACTACTCACTAAGCTCGGTGGGGACCAAGTCGGTTTTGTTGTCCTTGACGAGACGGTTGAGGACGTCGGTCAAGTTCTGGGCGATCTTCTTGATGCGGTCGGGGTGAGCTTGGCGAAACGAGTTGCGGGCCCTAAGGAAGTAGGGTAAGCAAGGAGTTAGCAAAAATACGAAGTGATAAAATGTTGGTTTAAGAACGAACCTTGCCTTTGGCAGCCGAGGACGATGTGGACGCGACCGGTTTATCTTCGTCCTCGTCGAGGTCGATCTTGACCTTCTTCTTGGGCGCGCGGGAGGGTTTGGCGGGCGAAGGGCCGCTGGGCACGTCCTGGCGAACAACCAAAAGACGAGTCAGCAACGGAAAGGATGTTGGTTTAGGGAGGCTGGACTTACAGGCGCTGAATTGGCATCGCTGCCATCGGAGACTACGGACGCGGTGCGCTTACTGAAAGATGGGGTCAGTAAAACAGGGTAAGGAATAGGGTGTAGGACCTTACCGAACCGACTTAGCGGGCGCCGGGGTAGTCGCCGTGGAGCTTCGAGTATTGCGCTTGGCCGGAGCGGCCGAAGGAACGACGACGACGGTGGACGAAGGTGGGGCCTTCGCGGGTTTACCGGACTTCTTCTCGCGTTCACGTTGCTCGCGTTGTTCTTGCTCGCGCTGGTCCTTGGGAGAATAGAGGGCGCTCTGGGTCGAGAAGGAGTACCATTCCTCCTCGTCGTACGCGTCCATCGAGGGTGCCGAAGGAAGGTCCTCCGGAGGCGGGAGGACTGGAAGTACAAAGTCGTTGGGCAGGGCGGTCGGGACCGACTGCGTGTGGTTTAAAACAAGTCAGTAGCGGATTAGGGGATTACGCACGGGGAGATTGAGGTGGTACTTCTTCCAAGACGAGGGGACTTCGTCGACGTGGTCCAAGAGGAGATTGATTTGGTACCAGAAGGCCTTGAAGTCGCGAGGACGAGACGCAGTCTTGGAGAGCTCGAGGGCGAAGTCCTGAAAAAGACAAGTTAAGAATGGGCGATAGGAAGAAAGAAATAGAAAGGGCGTGCCAGGGCAGGAACAGCAGCGGCAATCGCAGCAAGTCCAACGTCGATGGCGGGAGGCGCGAGGTCTTCGGTGATGATTTCGACGAGTTGTTCGGTGCATCGGTGGTTGAAGGGGCCCAGAGAGGAGAGACGTTCTTGGAGGGAGAGAGGACATAGTGGCGAAGAGACAGTGGGGTTTGGAAGAAGAAGCGCAGCAGAGGCTTGGGTTTATAAGGCAGCGCCCTGTAAAAACAGCGCCCACGGAAGCAACTTGAAAATTTCACGACGCTTCGGTGCTGCGCAGACTGTTCCAAAGAATCCAGGGACAATGGGTCTGGAAGTCGTGACTCAGAGTCTCGCAATATAAAACAAAGTTAAAACATACCAAAATTAGCACCGCTTACGGAGTCAATTATAGTCCAAGTTGTTCAACCAACTTGCACTAACGGTTGTTTCTGGGTTAAGTGTGGAAAGTGGGGTATCGTTGAGGAGCAAATGAAGAGGAGAACCCAAATGTCTTAAGGGACAGGGGTTAACGGATTTGGTTCCGCGGCGAGACGACTATCAATAGATCGTCGATCACTTTTGATGGGAATGGGGGTTTAGCGCCCATGCTTCTTCAATTCAATTATAAGGTTCATTCCGCACAACGGTCACGGGAATGAGCCGTATAATTGAACAAGTGATAATTGACGCGTCTAACAACGCGTTAAGACGTCGCAACACCTTGGGGAAATTAAATACATGGTTTGGCATGCCAAAACAAGTACTTGACTCAGAGAAATATGTTGACCGGGGACGGTCAATAGCAAAAATGGGGGAGATGATAAGCCGGAAAATGGAACACTAGTGAAATAGGCACAATTTTGCGATTTTACTATGTTCTACGCACGTCTAAGGGGTAACATGAGTCCCGAATGGTTATCCATAGGCTTAACCCACGAAGGACCATAGCGAGTCCGTCCGAGAGGATGACTGACCAGAAACACGAATACTGGTTTAGCTCCTTAAACCAACGGATGTATTATACACTAGTCGATCCTTTGGATTTAGACTACAGTGGGGCCTACAAGGCAGGGAATTAGAATAACATCCACTCTGAGGGCTCGTACCAAAAGACGGCTATGTTAAACCATGGGTTTAACCAATTGTTGTGGTGACTTTGCGTAGTTGACGTGGCGCGACGGATCACGTGACGAGGTCGGCTCGGGACGGATTAACCGGCAACGGTTAATCCGGTCAATTACTAAACCGATCAATGTTACCAACCCAAAACGGGGTTCCTAATTAAGATCGGAAGAGTATGTGATATAACTCGGCAACCACTTGGCGGATTAGGACGGTTGGGGGCTCTATCGAAAGCTAGAGTCCTACGCTCTCTGAATCTGAAGGTCCTGTTCGGGGGACACCAAAGACGCGTTTTAACCAATAATCCAAAGTTAACATGCGGTGGATTAAAGGTTGGCGTGCAACGATCGGAAACGTAGGGGTAGATCAGTAGATCCTATACATAACGCGGACACGTGCATACCCGACTAAGCTACCAGAACTAACACATGTATACCCGGTAGTGTAATCACCATAGTGTAAGAGTTTTAGTGTACAGTATATAAGGAGGACGGGTTTTAACGGTACGGCACTGAATCGGGAGTCCCTGCTGGAGCCAGTACCTAAACGGTATCTGTCTCGTCTCAGGTCGTCCAAGTTCGGGGCTTGCTTCTTAAACCAATACTCTTAGAGTTTGTGTTTCAAGTTTCAAGTTTATAAAGAGTTGATTGTTGCCTTTGGATTAACGTCCACTGTTGGATTTGAGTTTGGGATTGTCGGAATATTGGTCTTGTCAGAGCTATTGGTCTTGTCAGAGTTATTGGTCTTGTCAGAGTCATTGGGATTGTCGGATTTATTGGCTACCAGAACCAGTGTTGTTCTGTGTGCAAAAGCTGAGAAGCTTGTATCTAAAAACCACTTGTAGAAAAGAGCATCCTTACCCGAGGATCTTAATTCTGCTAGTTTGCGCACTTTGGGGGAAAGCTCAGTTTAGAGTAATCCACAAAGCAACCAGCAACAGGAAAACTTAAACAGTGTTCCTTGGACCTTTCTAAAGTGTCCTAAAGACTTGTAACTCGTCGGACATCATCTAGACGTTCAACAAGGAGGAAAGGAGACGTATTCAGTTGATAGTTGTGGTCTAATACATTATTCTACGGAATAAGTGTATTACTGCATTCTGTCCGTTGGGTTCGAGCTCACTAGTATACCTGTCGTAGATACCGAGCAACCCTTTCAACGGGCCGTCCCACGCGCTGCTCCTCTTCACGGCGGAGTTCACCCAGGCTAAGGAAATATGAGAAAGACACTGACAAATATATCATCAACTTCGTACCTTCATGGCACGCTTCTACTGCCAGGATACTGGCCGCGACAGTCAGATAATCCTGTTAACAGTAATTAGAACGACGTGATACCATCCAGTCAAACATGCTTACCTTGTTGTTGACGAACTGAGCGGCGCCGGTATAAGCGGTTGTGCCGACTGCTTCCAGGACAGCGCTGAGGGCGACAAACGAGGTGACGTCGGTGATGGGGCTAAAATGGACTCAGCGAGACGTCGAAATGAAATGAAGAAGACGGACAAGTTGTACTCGCAAGGTGAAACAGCTTGTGCTCCGGCGGTGGTCAATGCGGTGGAGAGGAAATTGACATGGGTGTCCTCGTGGTCGCTTATCTGCTCAAAACGTCCGCGTACCCACTCGGGGAAGCCAGCAGCAACGAAGTTGGACGGCGAGAAGCACGCGAGAGCCTGGCAATAAAACGCGGATTCCAGATGCTCTAAGGCAGACGTTAGTCGAATACTCTATGGTTATGATCACTGATCACTCACCAAGGGTAAGCGCGAAGTTGAGGAGCTGTGGATCTTTGGGCGAGATGAGAAAAAGGCGACAAGAGCACGGCGAGATGCTTACCGGACACGCCCCGCCTGGTCGGAAGAGCTTCGGTGACCAGGGCGAAGGACAAGGTGACGAGGGCAGCTATAGCGACGGAGTACTTCATGATATCGGATGGAAATGAGGGTGGACGAGACAACGAGTGTGGGCAGGGCGGGGCGGGGATGGTGGTCGTACGGAAGAGAGAGAGGGATAATATTTCGAGAATCCCTCTGGCTCTTTATACGATTTCCGCAGGCTACGTCACTGGCCGCGATCGGTTGAAAACTAAATATTTGTTTGCCCGCCGCAAATAAAGTTTTTGGACTGTCTGCACGTGAGCGCGACAACTAGACTCAACACGTGGACTGAGCGCGTTAAACCAAGCGGCCGCAGGTTGACTTGACGAACAGCATGGATTCGATTGCGTAGCAGAAAACATGAGTATAAAAAGACTTCGGACACCAAGAAGAGTTAGAACTGGACAAGGGTAAAAGCATACAAACATGAATGTACAACTTAAGGAATCGGCGCCCTTGCTGCATCCTTCTCCTTCAGAAGCACCTTTTCGACATTCGCGCCAAGTGCAGCACGGTCCTCCAAATTCATGAACGGCACTTTGGACGAATATCCGACCTCTGGAGACCCTTGAGAAATGGCCATGGATAATTGAATGGACATACTGAGACTCGGATACTGGAGAGGGAGCTCTTCACTTCGAATGGGAAGTTTGCTGAGATCCAGAGGGAAAGACGGCCCGATCCATGCACTTCGAAGTTCGTGGTCCCTGATGCAAATTAGTAGCATCAATATCAGCAGTTGAAGGCAACATACTCTCGCTATCGAGTGCACGGTTAAAGTAAAGCAGAAACGAGGGGTGAGAGACTCAGGCTCACCTCATCGCGGGTCACAGGATGAACCAGGATACTAAGAAGGTTTTTCCAACAGGCTGAAGACTTCTTTGGCAACGACATACCTGAGTGATCCACGATTCATACAAAGGTAGGAAAAAAGTGAAGAGAATGTCTCGGCAGGAGACCAGATCTCGTAAGAACCTTGAACGGATCGGTCATGGCTGGATAGCAACCATAATAAGCGGCATACCGACTGGATGTGGCCCGATTGGGTCTGTATTAACACGGAACAGAGGAACAGCAATGAATGCGCCATCCCATCTCAGTCGTAGGACAGCATCCCTGAGCTCCATCGCAGCATGGTGCTCTTCAGAATTCCCCTGGTGGAAATAAATATCTAGGCATTGCATCAGAAAAGGAGCTGCAAGGAATCCCGGCGATGTTCAAGTTCATACGGAAATGCCATTCCCTGGAAAGCTGGGTCAGTAATCGGCGGAACGCAGATGGTAAACCATGCGAAACTTGATTTCAGAATTGAGAACAGTCTTCAAATCCGTAGGAGGTTTTCTGGCCATCATGGTGGTTATCGTGAAAAGAGGTATGTTTGCTCTTGATTGCCAACTCCTCCATCAACCTATCAAATCGAACTCAACTCCAACCTTGAGTCCAACCACAGATGGCGTCCCCGGGACTGCCCTGAGGATGAGGAGGTCCTACCAATCAAGCCCTTCTTGTTCAAGTCGACCTACTCCGACTCTTCGATCGAAATGTTTGCACGGTACAATCGGCGCACAGAAACCAGGCCATTAATACTGAAGACGATGGCGCACCTTGTGGAAACCCATGTACATTTGACCACGAGGCTCCTCGATGCTTAATGGGAATCCTTCCGGATGCTCCGTGGAACCTCGTGGGATCTTGAGCTCTTGGTGGCGATATTGCGAGTATGCATATTTTCTAGTTGCGAGTTTCGATGCTGCAAGATGGTGGTTAGCGATGAAGCGAGCACCAAAGGTATTGCCATTTCATTCACTGGCACCCGCTTAAATTATAATGTGTACGAAACACGGATCTCATGTTTGGCCTTCTGTTAAAGCGTCTTTCATTGCCTATTTGCGCAACTTCACCTATCACTGCTCACTCTTCATCCCTGGCCAATTCCTCGTCATTTGGACCCGTCTGGAGAGCCTCGTTATTGACAGCCGCACGTTTTCAAAATCGTCCCTGCTTAAACGTCTTACCTATCTGTCGACTTGCTAGTACCAGGACCTTACTTGAATATGTTTCCTGCATATACCGCCAGTACTTTGTAGTCTCTCCTAGACAGACACTACAACACAAGGCAACCTCGTACCTCGGCGTGTTGAACTATGGAGCTAATCATTAATGTGTGGTATGTAAGACGACCACACAGCATTCGGCCTGACCTTCTTACCAGTCCCACTGGTCCACGACCATTAATATTGCGAAGATAGTTGGATGGTGCGAAATAAATTAAGATTAGTGTTGGATTGGTGAGAATCTTCGACAAGAAATTGAAGACAATGCCGACAGTCTCATCCGCCTTTAGAGCACACCACCATTTGCCTTGCTATTGCATAATGTAAGGATACTTAAGTATTGCCCTTTTTGAATGATAGCTCAAGTGGATCATCTGGATCCGCATTTGAATCTGGGGCAATCAACGACGAACATCGAACCGTCGTCGATATTCGAGCTGTTGTTTCTGGCGGCAGATGCTAAAGGAGAGCCGAGTCTAAAGCTTTGAAGTGCCGCCATTGTTGTTTTGGTTGGCTTTGAAGAAAGGAACGGGGCCTTACCGTAAGAGTAATACTACTAAGACCGCAAAGATACTTCACTTTCAGTAAATTCCGTCTACCAAAACCACTAGGAAATGACAGGAATGCCGAAGGAAACTAACCCGCCGGGAATCAGAGACTTTAAAAAGATCCATCGGGCTCAAGGATAGCTTAGCGCCACTATTGTGTTGATTTTCTGATTGTAATACACCCACCCCACCGGGGCCGTCTGCTCCGATTTTAGTTTCTATCGTGAAAGTCACTCCTTGGTACAATGTTCCCAGCACCCACGAATTTCCCCGCGTCTCCAAAGACTCCTCCGCACCTCGCCTTGTGGTTTTGCGTTATGGTATGATTGTGGTATTGGCGAGACCAGCTCATTGGATGAGTCATGAAAGTTGTACCCAATGGCTAACTCTGGATGTCGTACTCCATGAGCGGGTGGTCGTCGTCGGTCATGGTCATGCCATGCGGGGGAGGTGGTCATAATTACGCGGAGACCAAGAACCAGACCAAGGAGGGCAGCAGGGTGTCGCCGAGAACCAAATTGAAGCAGAGATAAAGAAGGAGGTGTCGCGGCGGGAGTGAAAGAGAGCCATAACCAGAGGAAATGCCGGGATTAAGGGGGGATGGCGCGGGGGATTAGAGAACGAGCCAGAAAGACCAGACGAAGACCGGGAATAAGTAATGGAGCGAGTATCACGGAGCATTAAAGATGAAGGGGGCCACCAAAATTATAGAGTGGGCGCCGAGAGAGGAAAAGAGACCAGGAGTAAGATCTGTCGGGCAAGACGACGCATTAATAGTAAATATAATCCGCAGTGGACTTGAGGAGTCCGGCATGGACCGGTGAAGGGCTCGATGATCTTAACGCGTTACGACGCCCCGCACTTGAGCATCCAGCGAAATTGGTACCAGAATACTACGACGTCCTAGCGAGACCCCGATGGATGCGCCGTATGACTTTGACGTCCCACCCGTTTTGAAAGGGGCTGTTGCTGCTGCTACGGGATGAGGTTTGGTGTGTTTATGGCGGACAACATACCCATGTTGCCGTTGATTGGAGAAGAAAGACTGCAGACGAAGCAGCGGACCTTCAAGCTTCCGGTTGTAAGGCTGAGGCTCTGACATCAGGAGTTGGAGGTATATTGTGCCATCAGTAAGACAGGGGAAGGAGAGAAAATTGATTGTCCTCCTCTTACGTTCGACCATGTCTTCCTCTACAACGACACCCAAAGCGCCTATGCCCACGCCGCCGACCTGGTGGCGCCTCGCCACCCTCAGCTATGTCATTTCCCTGAAGATTTTCTGCCTGGTGATCAGGCTCCTTTTCTCTTTCCTCCCTGGCCCAGGCCCGACGCCCGCCTGTGTATTTCTTCAGCCTCCGGGCACGACTGGCGTGAATGACAGAATCGATGTCACCTCCAACCCACAATACCGTCCCATCGTGCACCTCGTCCACGCCTCCCTCCGGCATCTCCGAACGTCGCTTGCTGCCCGCTCGGTCATGTTGATGGTAATTTTTGTTTTCTTCGATGCAGAAGAGAGACGTCAAGCGTTCAGACGTATCCACGGAGCGCATTCCTTCCCCACCGACCAGTTTATTATCGAGTATTTCACGAAGAACCCCCCCGACGTCATCATTCGCGACCTCCCAGACACGAAGAGCGCCATCACTTGGGGGGCAGTAGAGAAGGGGACGCATACGACCGGTATGAGAAATGAGGTGTTTCTCTCAAAGGAGTTGGTGGATCATCTGCTCAACCCGACCGATCCGATGGTGAGCATTGATCTTTAGCTTCGCTGACAATGTATATGTTGCTGACACAGAACAGACATATCACTCTGCTGAAGATACAGCAAGGATCCGAGTCTACCATAGGCTGCTCTGCATGGTTACGATTTTAGATGAAGTGCAACACGCACTTTCGAAATTGACGTTTGCAGAGATGACCACCCCACCAACAGCTACGCCAGGGATGGTAGATTGGGGTGGGAACGGCGAAACAGGCTACCATTTCGAAAAGCGGTACTTTGGTTTCATCCTGGCGGTGGAGATCGTCAACATCAGTGCTCTCGCAAAGGACAATCGATTATGGGGAATCGGCCGGGCGCTGGCGGTAAGCGACAACAAGACATACATCCTGAGTACGTGCCAACAGTTCTTGTTTCCCCAATTGTTGACATTAAGATTTGGCTTGCATTGACAGATGACGATCTCGTTCGAAAAATGATGGATTGTATCGAGCAGACGACCCCATTTTATTTCGATTCCAACCAGCTGCAGTTCGCAGCCCCGCCAGCGACTGATTCAGTTTTCTGGCGCGCTAACGGGGCTCCCAAGCAAGCGCCGGCCCGGGCGCAGAGCACAGGTCTTTCACCTAGTAGGCGCAAGGTAGATATCCATGCTTGCGTATGGCAACAGGCTCTGGACAGCTTCGGTTTTGAAGCCCGGCCGCGCGGCAAAGGTGATTGGCGGCGTGATATAACCCATTGGGGTGTCAGGACCCCAGAAGCACACCCCAGGCATTTCCGGTGTTGGTAATTGACCTAGCCATGTAGGTTCTACATATATAAATCCCTAAAAATGTCGATGATTTTCCTGGTGAATAATCACATTCTGCCACATATTGGCCGCAAAGGTTCGGAAACGCCTCGAAAATGCGATTGGGATCGGATTATGTCATCAGCACAGCCACGACCGCATTGGGAATGTGGCTGCATTTTCGGGTTCAACACCGCGTCCGCGCGATGGATAAAGTATGCCCTCAAATTCCCGGTTTATTTGGAGGTATCCTCCGAGAATCTTACTTTCCAGACCCCTTTTGATCAGTTCACAAGACCTTGGTGTTGGCCCGGGTTCAACGCCGTGTCTGCGATATATTTACCTCATGGAAAGTATGTTCTTAGATTTTAACTCTAATTTACCTGCTGCACCAAGTGCTGGTACAGACCTGTGATGTCTCACAGGCTCAAAGGAAGATCTGAATATAATCTGTGACCACTTCCAGGTTGACACCCGCTAAAATCTGTTTCCGGAACGAAGCAAAGCAGAAGCCCAACTGGGTTTCATTTAAATTCACTCTGACTGACTGTGTAGTCAATTAATCTGGCCTTCTCTACATCACTGGAATGGCATTGGGGATGTTACAATGATCAGAGTACAAACAATGTTTCTCGCAATCTTGTCAGCTCATAATTTTTAACGGTGGAATCTCGGTCTCAAAATGGCTCCTAGAATATTCTGGCAAGACACTGAAACAATTTCTGTGAGCATGGGAATGCATGAGTTCGGATTACAACCAATGCTTCCTGTGCTCTTGCCAGTTAAGTAATACCCTGAACTGGGACTTTAGACGAGTGAACGGTGCTTCACAAAACTTACTGCGGATAAACCTTGCAAGTTACTGATGCAGCTTTGATTCAATTTCACCACGCCATGGAAAATCCCATCTGGATAGCTGTGGTGCACACTGTAGAAGATGTGACTTAGAGGAAAATGTTCTGCAAAACAACTGAGTTGATTTAATCTCGTACTACGAGTTTAAAATGCAAACGACATGCATAGCTAATTGTCCATAGCAATATTGTATCATTGATTGATAGCAATTGTAAGACAAGCCGTAGAACAGACGGGACAATATAAGAGAGCAGGTGACGAGGACAAGTCGCAGCAGTGTGGTTCAACCAAGTTCAATCCAATGATCATGAGTTGCCCAGCTTTAGGCGGCCACTTTGGTTGTGTTCCAACCCAGTGATAACGAGTTTTTTGTTGAGTTGCTGAGGTAGTTGAATTCGGTCCTGAGTCAACACTGTGTCTCCTCCTCGGAGTATTGTCCAGACTATACCTTGCCTCGGATAACATATGACATCTGAGCAAAAAAAAAGTAACACATGAATTAACTGAATGCAAAGTAGAGTTCCAGGTTGAGCAGAGGAGGGAGGGATTATAGCGAGATAAAGGGATCATGAATGACACAGGCAACTGAAAATGGTTCCAGAGTATGCCCAAGGATTAGTCCGGGTCTGCGAGATCTGAGGAGGATCACAGGGTGGAGCTGTACTAGAAACAGGCGGTGACAGGATAATACATGTTGAAAAAACACCCTGGGTCATAGAAGGATACTTTGAATCAGCATTGTGATGTGGTTATTCGCAGAAATGGAATACTAGACCTGTAAAGATTCGGAGAGTGGTGCATTCAATCAACAGATTGAAGAACTGAGCATACTTACATTTTAATCCAAATTAGCATTTTAATCACAGTAGAACATATGAAAAACGACTCTGAGAAGCCATATGTGAAGTTTAAGGGAGAGACACACGAGAAGACACAAGATCAAGACCATCAAAAGCACGGTCAAATGTATCCAACAGAAAATCTGTGAAGCGCAAGTGATTGAATCAGCTAGTGTTGTCCAAGGGGTCAGGTCAGGGCTCAATCCAAAGCCTGACCCAGGCTCGATCCGGAATCGGGCTCAGTAGAGCCCAGAGTGGTCAGATATTTGGACAACCCGCGATCCGCAGTAACCCTATTAGGTTTGTTTAAACAATGAGCATCTCAAAGTTAATCAGATTTTAAACTTTGTTTAGTTTGATCCCTGTTTAAAGAGGGTTCAAACGATGTTCAAGAAAAATAGAAAAAGAATGCCAACTATGAGACTCGAACATACGTGAGGTTTGGAGGAAGGTCAGCAGGAAAGAGCATCTTACAACTGAGCTAAATAGATGTTGTGGCACAAAGGTTTGGATGATCCTATCATCAATTACTGTGTGAACTTTGAAAGTTTAATTTTACAAGTCCGGGACATGTTGAGCAGCACTCGCAATTTAACTGTAGGTCATTCTGTGGCTCCTGCTTACCTACGGTGACTCGAAAGGAAAAATTGGAAGGCCTCAATATCCAGGCAAAGATTGTGGTTAGGCTACTACAGTCATTTTGTGATCCTTGCATTTTCCATGTAAGTTTTTTTTTTTGGCTGGTCCTGGGTGCATATTTCTGGTTAGTTTCTTCACGTAGATATCTCGGTATGGTGCCCATGAATCTAATGCATTTTTCCTGATGCACAAGATTGCTTTAAATCTGGGTAATGTTAGCACAATGAGTGATTTTGCAGTGTGCTAGACTCCACGCGCGAAATTGGCCAACATTGATGGGGCAATTACCGTAAAATTATCAACACAATGATTTGCATCCCAGGCGTTGAGTACAGAAAATTTGAGGTGAAAGGGGGAGGGCAGCATTGAATGACACCATAAAGATGTGTTCATGTGATGTTGATACTTGTACAGGTGGGTGCTTCCCTGTGCTTCCCAGAATCCCACTTGGATCCACACAGTTCCCGTGTGACTAAACCCATTCCACAGGTTTAGCAGAGGCGTGGGATCAATGTAGGATGGTTGATAGCTCTCATCGGAATTGGAAAATGCCCACTTTGCCGAAGTCAGAGACAAATAAATCTGTGCTACTCTCTGGTATTTATCAGTTGCATGGTCTAATGGTTGTGTGCATCTTCACTATTTCCTTCCTCCTGATCCATTACCTGGAGGTCATATGTTCGACCCCCCTGTAGGTATGCTTTTTGCATTGAGTCTGAACAGTGTTCAACGGGTGATCAAACACCGTTCAACCGTGATTATACGGTTGAACAAGCTTGATTTGAAATCAATGATTGACCGTTGATTACAGTCTGTTCAAACTCACATCACATCCCACTGTTCATCAGGGCAGCGTGCACCCCAATGCTTCCCACTACTGGTGTTGAACAGAACAAAATTTAAAATCTGATTTCCATTGGGAAGCCAATTGTTTAAACAAACCTAATAGAGATTTATCGATCCGGGCTCGAGCCCGGATTGGTATAGGTACCTCATCCAACTGAATTTCGAGAAGGAAATACAGTAATACTGGGTATGTATCGGCTGGGGTACCTCTCAAAAAGTCTCACACTTTCTTCGGCCAATTTACTTGAGATTGAACGTTGAACACTGCAACGGGACATGCTGGTTCTTTGAAGGCAGTCAGAATCTCATTAAATATCATTGCAGCGATATTTGTGGCCACTGAAAAATGCTCGGTGATATGTGTCAGGTGAACTGCATAGTAGATACCATCTTTTGCGACTGAAATACCCACCATAACACAATTGAAAGAAATTATCTCTAGGCCCAGGCTTGAGTCCGAGCCTGACCGTTGGGTACTTAATCTAAAGCTCAGGCCCTCTCTGACCCGACCCAAGCCCAGTGGCACAGTCTTGTAACTGATGCATAACCAATTCATGCTGGAAAACTAAGCAGGAAAATGGGAAAAACAAAACTTCAAAACTGGCCCCACAATGTAGAACAATGGTGTGTTCCAACTGAGATTTCTTTCGAAACCAAAAAAGTGTGGAGCTGCCAAGTTGACCGCTTGATATTAGAGTGTATTAGATTTGAATTTGATGAACGGAATTCAGCAATCTTATGGGCTGCTCCACACCTCTGAGCCTATAAGACTTACATTTCCATCCAAATTTTGGCTGTTGCAGGACTGCTCTATTTGAACAAGAAAAATTTCATTGAGCCGCTACAAGTTTTGTGACATTTTTGATGCTGAATACATACTGTATGTACCTGTATGGAAGCGATGCCCCAAAAACTGTGAAACACCTATTGCCTCATTTTCAGGCAATGGAACCACTGTGATCATGACCGTTGAACAAGATGTTTTTTTCTTTCTGTCAATATCAAGGAATTTCAACGAGATGGAGCACATCCAATCCTGTAACGTGGGCTTTAGGGCCACTGCTGCGCATGGCAATACGAGTTCAGCGCTGCGCGCCAAAACACTATAAGTGTACATCTAAGGTGACTATAACCAAACCAAAGGTGAGCGGAGAAAATATTGATGCCTGAGAACAGCTTTGGGCATAACAACAGGTGTACTTGGCTGTAGACCCCTCGCACAACGAGCTCGGATAAAATGGGAGGATCTTTAGCCTCCAACAAACGACTGACAAAGCTCGGCCTATAGAATTTCACGCCCAACATCTGCAGCAAAGTTGACCGCAAACAATATCCGGTGGGAAATTTGAAAGCCCACATGGGCCTCAGGCGAACGACCCGCAGATTAATTGCGACCGGGAATAAGGCTGGGGAGAAGTCAGATATTTCGATGATCAGTAACGAATTCAATACGCCAGGGGCATCCCAGGAGATGGGGACACTAAATAAATCCAAAGCATCTAGTCAACAGAACACATTGCCAACCCAATATTGGCAGTTTCAAAAGGGATCTCGTACAGATCTCGAGCGTGGATATAAGGGGAATAACCCAGCATGTTTTCGAAGTACGAGGATCATTTTGTTGAAGCATCTATCTAGAGACTACCCGGCATGTAGATATATGCCAGCTTGACAGTGACAAGATGTAGCTGTTGTAGTTGAAAGCAGAAGGAATGAGGGATGTCAAAATTGTGCAGATATAATAGAAGAAAGACTAGACTAGAAATGGGAAAATATTGATGGGTGGGAGGGTGGCCAAGTAAAAATGAGCAGGGAGGCGGGCTGCGTTGGTCTGCTGCGGGTACATGAAGGGAGAAGACAGGAAGGATTCGATCTCCAACTTCCGCTGATCCACAAACCCTATCTTCTTGATCACTCGTACCTCATTACCACGAAGACGTCAATTTGTGGATTGTGCCCACGTTTCGACCCAGGTGGTGGCCATGAGGCCCAGAATCCAATCAATTTTAGAAGACGGGTGAGAGGTGCCAGAAACACGCTCTCCGGCGCAATGTGGGGTTCCATGGTGGATAACCGGCTAAGTAGCCAGTGCATTTATGTGTTGCCCGTGAAATAACATCGCACCGATCATTGACCGATGATGGTGCAGATCAATATTAAAGGGGTTTGATAAGGACTGGCCAATACAGATGGAATTTCGAGTGTGATTTATCAGTGCAGCCAAGATAGGAGGATGCAGGCCAGAAAAATCGAAAAGGAGAATTGGAGCAGGTTCGATGCCGAGTTAGCCAAATAGCATAGAATAGCGAATTGAGATAAGAAGTGCATTGAAGCTGCACCAGGAATTGTCCGTTAAATAAAGCCAGACATCCTACCCACTCGAAATCGCAATAGTCGGGCGGTGGAATATCGACCTACATATGGCTCGTCCAGGATGTAGACAAGGCAAGCATGAAATAAATGATTAAGAATTTTGCGGCATCGTGAGTCGGCCAGGGAACTCGAGGTCAGTACAAGAGACATAGGTCAACGGACGAATTAATGGGTAAGAGTCGGGCCAGAAATCCGTGGAATACTGCTTCAAAACCGGGTTAGAGCAGCGGAGCCGAAAACAGGCAGACAGAGCAACCGTAAGAAAAGTTAGAGGCTGTTAATTGGGATAGTGATGGGCCTGGACGTAAAATAGAGACCAGATCACAGGTCGATTTCGCTACGATAGAACATTCAAGACACTAGTAAATGTTGAACTCGTCAGATTTGCTGATGCAGAATAGCGCTCCCGAGTGCCGACCAGAATGCACGAGTCGTAAAGGAATAATCTGGACAAGGTCAAGATGCGGATTGGCAAATTGCATCAGGAGTTGAACGAGGAGCCAGGCGGGATGTATCCGAAGTTACCAAGGAAATGGCCACAGCCAGGAATGCGGCTTGTAAAAGTAGGACAGAATTACTTGACTGTGTTGCGAACTTGAAGATAACATGAAACCCAGGCGGCGGAACCACGAGAAAAAAATGCAAGGATTTCAATTGCCCGACACGTTCCACTGGTGTATCACGAAGGATGGATGGAGAACATTTCAGTTGAACAGTGGTTAGAGACATGAATTAGGATTGCTGCGGCATAGGGTGAGAAGCCTTGTTAGGATCGAAGGGGCGGCGGGGGTGGAACCACTTGAGATGATTCGGATCGCCAGATGCGGCTGAGATTGGATTGGACCCGGAGAACAAAGATTAGATTTGAGATGGGATTGCAGACTGAAAGCCTTTCTAGGCCGGCAAGCGAAGTCCGACAGGAATTAACAACTCGAGACTCGGGAAGATATAGTGCTCGTTCAGATGTGATCGTTTATCTGCTAGATCGCGGGCGTAATTGCAACACCAGGTGAGACTCGGGAGATATACTCGTTTAGATATAGTCGTTTATCTGTTAGACCGCGGGCGTAATTGCGACACGAGGTTTAGACTCCGTGAGTAGCACTGGCAAGTTTAGTCGATGGAAAGGTCATTCTGGACCAGAACATCTTGTCGTCACATTTACCGTGGAAATCCTGCTGAGTAGAACCAAAGGGGCTGGACCGCGCACATGCAGTATCGGTTACGTGGAATTGGGTGGTTGACTCGGGTTAGAGAATAGCTTGATGCTTGACCTGAGAATAGATACTGTGGTAGAGTGTAACGAGATGATGGTTGCTGCGGGAACGATGGAACTGCCGGGTATCGGGCAGCTTTGGCGTAAATAGATAAATGGCAAAAACCGGACCTTAAATCAGCACATTCGAGCGGAATTACAGAATTGGACTGATATCCGTGAGTAGACCAATGGACGTAGACGGGGAATTAGAAAATTGTTGAACAGATCGTAAATCGGCACATTCGAGCAGAATTGCGGAATTGGACTGGAATTGGTCAGTATATATGGACGCAAGCAGGTAATTAGGAAAGGGTTGAACAATAGAATGCTGCCTGATAAATTCAGGACAGGAGGAACGGCTGTGCAGCGCAAAAACAGGATACAGACACGAGCGGTATTTCCAAGTGCTCGATTTGAGCATAGAAACCAGGGGAACGTCGGAGCAGATCACAAATAGCATTATTGAATGGACATAGATGAGGCTGGGCTCAGATGTAGACGGAAAACCAGTGCGCGGATTGGAAGCCATGCTATTACCAACTCCACTCTGCATCCTTCCCAATCTCCCGATAGGTGAAACCCAAACCAATCCCAATCACAGCGCAAAATCCGATTGACTGGAATGCCAGCTTGAAGATGAATATAAATGGAATGCCTGTGCGGCTAGAGTATGACTCGGATGGAATGCCGTTGAGGCTGGCTCGAATAGATGGAATGCCTCAAGGGCTCGATGGGCCAGACGGCAACATGCCCAATGGCACCGACCAGCAGACGACATGCACGATAAAGCTCGTTGAGATGCCGAATCTAGGGGTAATTGTTGACGACGATTGTCAAGTCTACCACGGAGCATTTGCACGTAAGTGCCACTTGAAGTATGAGGAATGCCGCTGGCAAGGTAGATAGTCTGGAACAGAGACATAGCAAGCAAGAGAGGCAGCTCAAGTCGATAGAAAGTAGGTTGGACAGGAGTCGCGCGGCTGAGAGCCCCAAGAAGAAATAGACGACATAGCAATAAGTTTTGGAGAATGCAAGAAGATCCAAGTAAAAATGAGCAGGGAGACAGGCAGCGTTGTTCTGCTGCGGGTACATGAGGGGAGAAGGAAGGATTCAATCTCCTGTCTTCTCGATCACTCCTACCTCGTTACCAGGACTACAAGCGCTCATCAAGCGCCCTAGAATCGTGAAAGATCTTACGCAATGGTAACGTCAGAAGAGATACGAGAGTAACTCAAAAAAGGAAGAAATACTCACGAAAATTGACTAATATAGTAATGCCTCCAACACGAAGCGCATACGTCATTACACAATTTTCACCTCACTTGGCTGTACAAACGGAGATAAAAACGAGTCTAAATAAATTTAGAACTCGTAATCAAATGGTTCACAAGCCATTCTACCAGATATTCAGGCTCACTTTTTTTTATCTCTGAATTTCTTTTCACCATGCCACAATTTTTTCAAGGCAACGGCCCAACCGTGATCGTGACGGCGCCAAAAACAAGACGCAACGGCCGTGAGGTTGCTACCATACAGGTACGTGATTGTGGCATGTTGGATATCGAACACCAAGTGGTATCTAGCAAGCATCATACAGCTTGAATTTGGGAGAGGGCAGATTTGACTGTCTGCTGGGCTCAATGAACAGGAGTCAGAGTGCATATTGAATGGATGCCTGGAAGAGCTGTGATGAAGGGAAGTTGGTGGAAGTTGTCGGATGATTTGCCATACACTTCAACTAGGAATTGCGAGTTGAGAAGTTAGGAAGACAAAACCAAGGAAAATGATATCAGTGAGAGACCTCGGTGAAGTAAGGACGACGAACATGATGGTTCAGGTCACCAAAGTCTTGTGAACTGATCAAAAGAGGTCTGGAAAGTAAGATTCTCGGAGGATACCTCCAAATAAACCGGGAATTTGAGGGCATACTTTATCCATCGCGCGGACGCGGTGTTGAACCCGAAAATGCAACCACATTCCCAATGCGGTCGTGGCTGTGCTGATGACATAATCCGATCCCAATCGCATTTTCGAGGCGTTTCCGAACCTTTGCGGCCAATATGTGGCAGAATGTGATTATTCACCAGGAAAATCATCGACATTTTTAGGGATTTATATATGTAGAACCTACATGGTTAGGTCAATTACCAACACCGGAAATGCCTGGGGTGTGCTTCTGGGGTCCTGACACCTCAATGGGTTATATCACGCCGCCAATCACCTTTGCCGCGCGGCCGGGCTTCAAAACCGAAGCTGTCCAGAGCCTGTTGCCATACTTGCGGGAGGATTTGTGAGTGAGGGAAGAAATACGCTATGACGGACAGAGAAAACAGAGAAGAGAGGAACGACTGGGGTTCGGCCGTCCCGGCCGATCGGGATTTCCGGGGCTGCGAGGACTCGGAGGAGGAGGGCGGATCGGAGCGAAACGTACACAAGAGAAAAAGTGGCTGTGTTGATAAGATGCATCTAATCTAGACAGGCACTACAAAAATCCTGGCTAAGCACTCCACTATATATATCTTGCCTGAGCTAGCACTTGTTCAAATAGTCCAGATAATTCGAGACAATTTTCGCAATTTTATCTCAAATTAACTAGGGTTTCCCTGATGTTTCTACGGACGCGCATGGTAATGTGATGCGGTTTTAAACATGTCCTTCCTGAAAAGTCGATTCTTTACGACAAATATTTCTTGGTCAATTCATTCTCAATAACTTAAGTATGTATGTCAATGTGTATGTGCAGAGCCCAGTGACACGAGTATCCTCTTCGCGTACTTAATATAAAGCGCGCTCCTGCCTACCAAGCAAAGTCACGGCCCCCACCGAGCGCGGACTAACCCGCTACCCAGCGAAAACCGCCAAAATCAACGAGAAGGCTGACTTAGCCCTCCGAGTCGGAGTCTGAGCGAGTGAATTCGGCTCCCTTCCGCGTAGAGCCCTGCCTGGCCCTAAATGTTTTCAGAAGAAGATGATAAAGAAAGAGAGATGCTCTCTCGAGGAGCTCGTCGTCGAGCGCACGGTGGCGGTATCTGCTGAGGATGCGCTCTAGGAGCTCGGATGGCGAGGGACTCGGATGCGGCGCGTGGGGATAAATTTGCCTTTCACGTGAGCTCAAGTGATGAAGGGGACAAATGGGAGAGACGTTTCTTGATACTCCTTCGTCGGACTTACAGTACAAGTTGAACTCTCAGATCTACGGAACAGAACATATACCCATTTCCGATCGGAGGAAGGTTGTGGCGTATTTGGCTGATCTCCTCGCGACGCGGCAATCACGTTATCTTCGGTTTGACCTTGTTCTCAACCATGACGCTCCCTTGTTCTCCTTCGGAGCCCAGCTACATACCGATGCTCTCGTCAAGTTGAGTGATACCTTATTCTCCATTCGGTTCAATGTTACCCTCCGCGCGTGGTTGGCTCTTCGTGGTTGCTACTTCACGTTTCGTTACTTGCGTATCATTCAATGGCAGTCTTGTTCTTTCTATGGTTCGCGTTGTTTTCTCAATGAACCGCTGGGGTACACATATGTATGCCCAATCTACGCTTGGAATTTGAGACTCCTTGTCGCCTTTAACGTATAAAGTGCTCCTGCATTGCCGACGGTTTCCATTTTTCCTTCCCTCGGATCTGGTATTCTTGAGTGACGAACTGTGGACTGTAGGCTCGTTTATTCTTCTGTAACTCTCATGGCTAACGCTTTCCGCTACAGCTCAAACACCGCCATCTGTACGATTACTACTTGAAATCGCGTCTCAAGCACGAAAACTGTGCGTTTTCTCTCTTCAATTTCTGTTTACTATTACTCATACGACGATAGACACACGATATAATGGCTAATCCTGTAACGAAAAAGCTCTGGAAGCGCAATTGTGGGCTATCTCGCTGGTTCCTCTACGAAAGTATCCCCTCTTCCACCCTCGACGTATCCCAATATTCTGAATCTGCTCCATCGAATGCACCTGTCCAAAAACTCCCTGTAGAAATACTCGGGGAGATATTCTCATGGACTCTTGGCGACTGGGGCCCAGTGACGGATGAGCCTTCCGCCCTGGTCCTGGAACCACTTACTATTTCACACGTTTGTGGGCATTGGCGCTCGGTTTCGCTTGCCATGCCTATGTTGTGGGCCACCCTATGGATAGATCGGCCCAGGGCCGCACACCTTTCGATGGTTCAACTTTGGATCCAGCGATCTCGTAACTGCCCTCTCTCCATCAATCTCCGCCAAACCGATCCTAAATCCTGTCTTTCCTTCCCGACTTCGACCGAGCACGATTTGACGGACGATATTTTCCTCCTCCTCCTTCCCCACCTACGCCGATGGCAGACGATCGACTTTATATTTAAAATGGACACTCAGCAATCCCTTATCTCTCTCCCAAGAGATGAGGCGGTTGCGCTCGAACACGTTGCGCTGCATACCGATTCCTGGGATACCACGAGTGCGGAATCCCTCCAGGCCGTCCTCCATTCTAGTCCATCGGTCCGCAGCATCCACTTGACGCCAGCTTCCAATCAGTGCGATGTACCTTGGAAACAGCTCACACATCTTGAGGCGGATCCTGAATGCACGCTGGATACTTGTTTGAGCATCCTTGCCTCGTGCACTTCGCTTTCCAGCGCGAAATTTACGTGCTCCGCCCAGCCCGATTGGTCCCCGACCCCATTCAGCCATCCAGACCAATATCTCACACTCCCTTCTCTCGTCGACCTATCCATAAAGGCTTCCAGAATCGACCTGACGCCGTTCTTCAACCGCCTCACCCTCCCCGCACTCCGTTCGCTGGCGCTCGAGTACTGCCACGTACCTCGAGTTGCGCCAGACCACCAGTCACTCCATACTCTCCTCGAGCGTTCTTCGTGCGTTTTACACGCCTTTTCTCTGCACGAAACGGCCCGCATCCTCGACGACCAACGCCATATCGGGTACCTCCAAAACCCGCTCATGGCGTCCATGATGGATCTGGAACTCAATGTCGACATGACGGACGAGATTGTTAAATTCCTTACCTTGGGCGCCGAAGGCGCTCCCCACCTGCCCCACTTGACCGACATCGTTCTCAGAGACTGTCGCGGCGACCACATTTCCGATGAGGTGTTGGTCCGTATGCTGTCGTCGCGGTTGGCCCCGGCTCGTCCCAATACAGTGCCGCTTCGCACCGCTGAGGTTCAGTTGCGGCTCGCCAGCCATGCGAATTTTATGTTGCCGATGGACGAGGGCGGCCGAGACGGCCTGGAGCTCCGATTTGAGCATCTGAACTGCTTTTGTACATAGCTCCTTTTTTTCATCTGCGTAGTCTCTACCTAAATAATCATAATTGCGTCTGTGATTGTGCGCCTTGAGTCGTCGCCCTCGAACTGTCGCTTTCTGCAAGTCAACGGTCAGGGTACGACAACGTGGCTGAAGATCCCGCGGCGAGGGTACTCAACGATCGGAGGAGAGCGGTATATTCGGTTATATGTCCGATCCGATTATGCGCACGGAACTGGTCGAAATTTTCGGGCATTTTTTTTGACCTTTTCGAAGCGCATTTGCGAGAAATGCACGAATCTGAGGTCAAAAAGCGTGGAACGTTTTTTTTCGCGCGTACGGAACCGGCCATTTTGGACAAATCCGGATCGGACATACAACCGCATAAGCCGCTCTCCTACGATCGGTCATCGACGGTCACGTTACCGCGCTTTCCCTTGTTTTCTGAAACTTCAAAAGTTTTCTGATTCACGAATTTCGGATTTTCTCGCCGTCACCTTGTATTCACAAACAAGAAGTTCCTTCGGTGCAGCAACCTTCTTCGTTGGCAGAATTGACGCAGCAATGTTCTTGTACCCGCATCGGAGCGTATTGTACTTGGCCGGCGAACGGCGACCGTCGCCAGCTACTTAGACCTCCTGCCGCCTAGGGCTGCCCATCTCGAGTCTCCCATACTCGATTATATTTGCCAGCTCTACAGTACGTTTTATCTTACTTCCGTTAGTCCTTGGAGGCCACTAATTGAACTACTAGCATTTCTTTTCTCTTGCTTGGTCCTTGTTTCGACTGCATCGAAGGGTAGATGGACCAGGTATGTGGGCTTTATACTCTCGTCCATCTATTTCTGACTCTTTCCGAAGTATAGTTTACGTGAAATCTCCCGCCTAGTTCTGGGAGGAGATCGCTGGAATCTGCCGTTTATCCGAGTCCAAGACCCGTCCCCTATAGCTCGCCTCTCTTCAGATGTCCTCGGAGAAATATTTTTGTGGTCTTTATGCGCCGATGGATTTCAGCCATTAAACACTCGAGGACGTCTCTTATTGGAACCGTTGACGCTATCGCATGTCAACAGCCGCTGGCGAGACGTCGCCATATCCACCGCCTCCCTTTGGTCGACTATCTGGGTGGACCGGCCTCGAGAGGTCCATATCCACATGGTCGAACTGTGGATCGAGCTTTCTCGTCAGCATCCCCTCACACTGTACCTCCGCCAAACTCCACCCCCTCCGCCCGGCCAACAACCCTCATCGTTCATGGATCCGCGCGAGTACGAGCTCACGGACAGGATTCTGCTCATTCTCGGAAACCATTTACATCGTTGGAAGCGAGTCACCCTCTTATTCCACCATCAGGTACAGCGCTCGCTGCTGAACCTGCCCGAGATACCTGACGCCGCCCCGCTGCTTGAACACATCCAAATCAGTACGAGAGGTTGGGACGCCAACAACAAGCTGACGTTGGAGCGCACCATGTTCGCTTATGCCTCCGTCAAATCTGTCGTTGTGCACGAGTTTCTGTCTCAGGAATTCGTGCGTTGGGAACGCCTCACTGCCCTGGACGCGTCCCAATTGGGTTGTCCGATGGATAGCCACTTGAACGTTCTCAAGTATTGTACATCCCTTCGGCGTGCCGAGCTTCGCGTGACGCGGGACCACATCGATACTCCATTCATTCCCCCCAGCCGTGTGCACGTCCCCCATCTCTCCTCTCTGACTGTGTATGCGGACAGGGTTGACCTGGCGCCGTTTTTTGAGTGCCTCGTACTTCCCAAACTGGACTGCATCGTTCTCAAGTATTCCTCCGCACCACGGCGCTCGAATGCCACTGATCCCCAAGCGCTGCACCATTTACTTGTGCGCTCCATGTCCATGCTAAAGCGCTTCTCCCTGAGAGATATTACGGCGACCAAGGACGACGACTATCATCTATCCTATCTGCGATCACCCCAGATGACCTTGCTCGTCGAACTCTACATGCACGTCGACATGACGGACAGGATCGTGAAATTCTTGACACTCGGGAACACGGACGATGGCACGCCCAGGCGGCTCCCGAATCTACAGATGATATCTCTCAAAGATTTCCGGGGCGACCATGTCGACGACCTCGAGCTTTACCGCCTGGTTGTCTCGCGCTTTCCAGGGCCTAGTCCCGATCGGAATGGTCGATATTCTGGGTCCCTCATCCGCGCATGCTTCCATCTCCGAGTCCAAGGCCACTCTGCTTCGCCGGTCCTTCCGTTGTTGCTCGAGAGGTGCCGTGATCGAATGGATCTGCGTATCTATCTCGACAGTTGCGGAGACCAGAACACCAGAGTCGGGTGGTACACAAGCCCGCCTATTCCGGGTGGATATCTTACGGAAGGATAGCGGAGGGAAGCAGTCATCTATATTTACATAGAGCAATCTGAATCACACTGTCCGCGATATTTCTTATGCAAATAAGTCTTCGACCAAACTTCACGACTGACTTATGTCTTCAGAATCGACTCGACCTGGCGTGGACAGGCCCTTTCTTGTCCTCAAGAGTCAAAAGTCAATACAGTGAACGACAGCAGTCTAGAAATACATAGAGAATACATAGAGCCCCTCATAATTATGCTGTAAATGAAGACTACACATGCCATTCCTGTCCATTGGAAACTCTAAGTATCACGGGCGCATCAGAACGCGAGCGCCGCCAACCGCCAGGAACATGGGAGTACCGGGCTCAGCCCCAACGAAGCTGCGTACCAACACCATCTTCATCGCATTGCGCGTCGACGACCACACCGCGTACGGCCGCGCAAGATTGTAACGAGCTCTTTAAGATTCTTTGTCCTTCGACTCGGAGGGTTCCGGACATGGATTGGTCTAGCCGTAGAGGAGACCCACGCAGCTGTCTGGGCGGTGTTGATGTAGGATAGCAGGGATTTAGATGGTCCGACCCGTCGAGAAGCGTTCTCATCAATCTCGAGTCAATGAAAAAGTCGTGTGGTTTTTAGTCGCACAGCTAGACGGAGGGCGCCCGTCGAGAGCCTTCTGACAGACATCTTCAGGATGCCCCTTGAAGGGAGAGCATTGGTTTAGATTTGTCGTTGTCCAGTCGTCGTGATTCAGCCTGAGCAATTGCCAAGTTGGTGTGTATTCTCCGTGCGGCAGTGGAAGCAGAAATTATGGTGCGGTGTTACATACACAATATGTTGCGTACGACAGAATGGAACCGGACTCTTTTCTTGCTTCAGTGACCGCAAGGCCTTAAGATCTTAAGAGAGGCAAAAAGAGTCGAATTTTGAGACGGGACTTTGAGACCAAGAGCGATGCCTTGTGATCCAAACAAAGAAAAAAGATTTTGACTTCCACCTCCGGTTCCGCCTCGACTATACCCATTTCCCTGGTTCTACACAACTGAAATCAGGATGTCTACGAGCGGTCTCAAGGCCATTGCTCCGGTGCCCACCGCGGCTGACTTTCTGGACATCGTCTTGTCCAAGACGCAGCGAAAAACACCGACGGCAGGGCAATTGTTTGACCTGGAGATACTCGTCTGACAGAGTGAACCACAGGTTATCCACAAGAACTTCAAAATCAGCCGGATACGCAACTTTTATATGCGCAAGGTTAAATTCACGCAGGATACATTCGACGAAAAGCTTGGTGCAATCCTGAACGACTTTCCGATGCTAGACGACATTCACCCATTCCTATCGTCTCTTATGAACGTTCTTTACGACAAAAACCATTACAAGCTTGCCCTGGGTCAGCTGCGGACGGCTCGTCATTTGATTGACCAGGTAGCAAAGGACTATGTCCGTCTGCTCAAGTTCGGTGACAGCTTGTACCGCTGCAAACAGCTCAAGAAAGCTGCCCTTGGTCGGTGTGTAGTCAATGTCTTTTCTCTATCCTACATATGAATCTAATAAGCTATATAGCATGGCAACTATCATGCGCCGGCAAAAAGACCCACTTGCATACCTAGAGCAAGTCCGTCAACACATCTCCCGTCTCCCTGCCATCGACCCCAACACCCGCACTCTATTAATTTGCGGCTACCCCAATGTCGGCAAGTCATCCTTTATTAACAAGGTCACTCGTGCGGACGTAGACGTCCAACCGTATGCTTTCACGACAAAGTCGCTCTTTGTCGGCCACCTCGACTACAAGTACTTGCGCTGGCAGGTAATCGATACGCCGGGAATTCTAGACCACCCGCTTGAGGAGATGAACACCATTGAAATGCAGAGTATCACCGCGCTCGCCCACCTCAAGAGCTGCGTGCTCTATTTCATGGACCTCAGCGAGCAGTGCGGCTACACCGTCGAGGCGCAGTGCAAGCTCTTCCACTCCATCAAACCTCTCTTCAGTGGCAAGCCCACCGTTCTCGTCATCAACAAGATCGACGTCATGCGCCTCGACGACCTGCCCGCCGAGACGCGCGCGCTCGTTCAGGAGATCATCGACACCGAGGACGTCAAGTGCGTCCAGGTCTCATGCTACTCCGACGAGGGCGTCATGGACCTCAAAACGCAGGCGTGTGACGCCCTCCTTGCGCACCGCGTTGACAACAAGGTCAAAGGCAGCAAGATCACCTCTGTGATCAACCGCATCCACGTCGCGCAGCCGAAGCCGCGTGACGAGCTCGTGCGGGCGCCGTGCATCCCCGACGTAGTGAAGGAGCGCAAGAAGTACGACAAGAACGATCCCGAGCGGCGTCAATTGGCGCGCGACATCGAGCTCGTGGAGGGCGGTGCGGGAGTGTACAACATCAACCTCAAGCGTCAGTACCTCTGGATTTACGTCGTAGTATCTGTACTGATGATCTGTTTCCAGAGAACTACCTGCTCGCGAACCCGGAGTGGAAGATGGACATCATGCCCGAGATCATGGACGGCAAGAACATCGCCGACTTCATTGACCCCGACATTGCCGAGAAGCTCGAAGCACTCGAGCGCGAGGAGGAGCGTCTCGAGGCGGAGGGCTTCTACGACAGCGAGGAGGACATGGTGCGTTCATACTTCCTGCTTCACTCATTTACCAGTCCAGCAAACTCACCCGTACATACAGGAGGAGTCCGAAGACGAGCGCGAGCGCGTCCAGGCTCGCATTGCCCTCTCACACAAGATCCGCTCGCAGAGCCTCAAGAAGAGCAAGAAGAACCAGTCGCGACTCCCGCGGTCGGCGGGACTCGCGACGCTCTCGCAAATGACCGCGCAGCTCACCAAGGCAGGGCTCGACCCGAGTCGCATCGTCGAGCGTGCGGCCGTCATCTCAGGGAAGCGCAAGCGCGACGACGAGGACGTCGACATGGAGGATGGCGAGGCAGATGCGGAGGGATGGATGGACGTGGATGGCGAGGAGGGTGGAGCCGCGAAACGCCTCAAGACGAATTCTGGTGCAGTCACGAAGCGGGAGCCGCGCGGGAATCGGGCACTGGCGGGAATGCGCGACCAGGGGGTACGTGCTCTCCGTTCGCCTTCTCCAGCTCTATAACTCATCCACTTATTTCACCAGCAAGCAGACAGGGCCGTCAAGCTACGGAATCTCGGCCAGCGGCCGCGGAACATGCTTGCCAGGGCCGGCGAGGGAGACCGCACAATCAAAACCAAAATGGTGCGTACCACTGCTTCCGTTTGGGGTCCTAATACTGACATCTATCGTGCAGCCCAAACATCTGTTTGCTGGCAAGCGGAAGGGCGGAAAGACACAGAGACGGTGATCTGTCCGTCTCTTCGTCGTCTCGCTTTCGTATATCTACGCATGTATTACTCGTTGCTTTTATCTACGGCATTATTCCAAAGGAGTCCCCACGACCTACCCCCAAAACGAGTTGGGTTCATCTTAGATATGAAAACTCATTTTGCAAGTCGCCATTCACCCAACGCTCCAGGATAATCCATTGACTACATACTACAAAAGCTACATACAGAAAGAAAAAGGCCCAGTACAAAAGCTATGTACAAGAATGAAGGTAATAATAAAAGAGCGGAACGAAAAACCACCCATCCACATCCATCGTAAGTATCCTGCCCGAGCGTCCTAGCGACAGCCCGGGCGTACATCAAATCATTCGCCGTCCTTACGACGACTCGTAAGTATAATCGTGAATCTAAGTTAAAAGGGGACAAGGAAACAAGGGCACTCGAAAATCAAGTGCGCCAGCCACGAGAGAAGAATCCACTCAATCCCACTCGATAGACATGCCTCCAGGGCCCGTCGCAATGCCGATGCCGCGGTCCGCCTCGCGCTTGAGCCATTTCATCGCGCGCTTGTCCTCCTTGAGGAGCGGGGAGAGCAGCTGGAAGCACCGCTGGTTGTGTTCCTATCGTCCAACAAATACCGTTAGTCACTAGCCACAGCACACACAAAGGGGGGGGACGAGACGCGCACCTTGAGCCACTGCTTCTCCTCCTTGGTGAGCATACCCTCTTTGACCATGCGCGTCTGGATCGGCACGCACGTAAGGCGCTCAAAGCCGAGCCAAATGGGCCCGTTGAACTCGCCCCGGGTCTAAGGATGCGTCAGTGTCACACGGGCGGCAGCGCATCGCGCTCAACGCACCTGGAAGCGGCGCACAGCCAGCGCAGACTCGATGCGCATTCCCCATCGGCCTTCGTTATCTATAATATAAAGACAAAGCTAAGGTAAGCGGCGAACGGCATGCACGGAGACGTGGGCGACGCACAAAAGCCTGGCTCGTTGGTGACGACGTGCCCCGGCATCAGAGGCACGGGGCTCGAGAACCCGTGCGAGCCTTCGTGCACAGTCAAAAACGACCCGAAGCCGTGCCCGGTGCCGTGCTACATCCACGTCAGATTTCCCTTCGAGCGGACGAAAAAAACAAAAAGGCGCACCCCATAGTTCAGCCCATCCCGCCACAGCGCCTTGCGCGCCAAGACGTCGAGCTGATGCCCCGAAGTGCCCTCCGGGAACACCGCGCTGTCGATCGCAATCTGCGAAGGAAGGAAGGAGCCCGTCAGATCAAAATGAAAAGAGGAAACTCAGATAACAGGAATGAAACGCACATGGCCTTGCAGCACGCGCGTAAACGCGTCACACTGCTCTGGCGTGGGACGCCCAAAGTGCACCGTCCGCGTCGTGTCGCAGGTGCCGTCCCGGTACTGCCCGCCTGAGTCACTAAAAATGAAACGCTCGTCAGTCACGGAATGGTATTACTTTAGCGATAATGGCGCAGAAACGCACTTGAGGTACGGCGTGTCTCGATCAATCATCCGCGCAGTCGACCTCCGCGGGGAGTAATGCGGAAGCGCGGCGTTCGGGCCACTCGCAGAGATATTTTCGTACGCGAGCCCCATGAAATGCTTCGTCTTGCGCCGGAACTCGGTGAGCCGCTGCGCGGCCTCGTACTCCGTAATGTCGTAGCCCTCGTTGAGCTTCGCTTCTAACCAGGCGAGGAAGCGCACCTGTCGTGTCGCAAGCAATGAGCCCTGGCGGCAGAGGTTAAAGGAGAAAATGAAACGCACGAAGGAAACACCATCCCGGAGGTACGCCCTCCGCAGGCCATCGATCTCCGTCTCATTCTTGAACGCCATCATCTCCTCGACAAACGACGGCGCGACCGTGTACCGGTAATGTGTAAGCATGAGCGAGATCGCAAACGAGGTTTGCGGCGTGATAAGCAACTGCAGTAAAAAAAAATCTGCATTGAGGTCAAGGTGCACGAGCAGAAACGCACCTTGCCCGCACCCCACTCCCTCCGTCTCAGGAACGTCCACAGCTCGACGTAGTCCCTCCGCTCGACCCTGAGGGACTCAAGGTACCCTGCGATGTCCTCGTTGACCTTGTTCGCGTCGACGAACAGCACTGCGGAGTCCAGGGACACGAAGAGGTACGCCTGGAACAAGGGGTTGAAGGGGATGTCGCTGCCGCGCAGGTTTAACAGATAGGCTAGTAAGAAAAGACGGCGATCAGTCAAGTGAATTTGGGGGTGCAAAGGATGTGGAGGAATGTCCCGTACGCACCAATCGACGCAAGGTTAGATATCAGAGTCGCGACATGCATCTGAGCCTCTGTCGGAGGCGCCTTCGAATACGCAGGAACAGACGGTGGTTGCGCGTTTATCCATTCTCGCAGTTTGCGGAGCTTGGACGACGCTTCTTGCCCTAGCAAAACCGTTCATAAAATGAAATAAAATGTCGGCGAAGACAGGAAACATACCTGTAAACTCGATCGGCTGCCGGAATAAAGGTTCACGGGACTTGGGCGCCTTGTCCTTCCACGCCAGATCGACGAGATTCTGCGGGGGGTAATGCATCTTGGACTCGAGCGGCGTCAGCTTGGCAGCGAGCAGCGTCGCCTTCTCGTGTGATATCATCCTAGCATCGATGCCGACCTTCGAGTTACGAGCCTTTGCCTGAAAACCGCGTTGTCAATCGACTGGAATGCGTTAAGCAGCGACGGAGCACGCACGACGAGGAACTCGATCCAATCTTTGGGACCGTTGACTCCGCCGGCCTGCACTAGTATCCAGTTGGGATCCAGCTGGTCTTGAGCTTGCAGCCAGTAGCGGGAGTCTGTGACGAGATATGCTGAATTCCTCGATACGATGGCTTGGCCTGAGGAACCGGAGAAACTGGGTACGACGTTAAAAATGTGGTTTACGATCAACAAGAACCTACCCAGAGATGTATTCTCGCCGCCGGTCGCTGGCCGAGACATACTCCGATTGGTGAGCATCCTCACTGGGAACAATGCTGGAAAAGACATGAGCAACGGGAATACGAGGGAAAAAAAATGGCGCACTAATAGTCGAGGTTGTCCTTCTCCATCAACTCCCGGAGGGCATCCAGCCTCGGGCCCGTGTCGGGCCTCTCGAAACTCGGCTCGACATCGTTGATCTTGCGTTCCAGCGCGGATCCCACGAGCGTGCTATTCGAGTCGTTCCTCACCAACGGCGTCTGGTTGCGCGTCCCGGGGGTCCCTGCAGTCGCCCGGCCGCCGGTGCTGCGCTGGCTGGTCCGGGTCTGCGACGAGACCTTGGACTCGTTGCTCATTTTGCTCTGGTGCGACTCCTTCGACTCCTTCGACCGCCTCGACTCCTTCGACTCCTGCGAAGCCTTGGTCTCGCGGGTGGCCCGGCTCGCATTTGTCGTTCGTGAATCGGTGCGGATGGGGCCGACCGGCGGGTCGTACAGAGGGAACCCACCCCGCGAGCCGTTGGAAGGCTGCTTCTCCGACATCTGCTTCTCCGACATCTGTTTCTCGGACATCTGTTTTTCGGACAACTCCCGCCCCAGGTCCGCCGCCTGCACCTCCTTCCTTCTCCCGAGCCCCCAACCGTATCCCCAGTTGCCTTTGCCGGTAGCGGGGGCCTTCTTCATCGTCGTCCCAGTCATCGTGTTCGCCCGGACCATCCGCGGGCCCTTTTTGCCCATCTCCCATTCTGGCGTCTCCAGCTTGCGCATGGCGCTGCCGTAGTCCTCCGAGTCGGACTTGAACGTGAGGTTGTCCGGCGCGGAGGTCAAGGTCGATGAGGATGAATTGGACGCATACCGAACCAGCTTTTCGGTCGGTCTCCGCGATTGCGATTCAATCGAACCTCCTTTGTCAATCGACCCCCCTCTCGGCCGCGAATCGAACGACGACCTGGACATGTCCGATTCGGACATGGATATGCGCCGTTTGGGCTTGTTTGAACTGAAGGGAAAGCAGAGTGGAGGTGGCGGAGGAGGGGGAGGTGGCGACATGGTGGTTGAAAGTCAGAATCGAGGCGCAGCGACGGCGACGAGCGACTGGAGATGACTGGCGAGAACAACACGAGGCGGCGACGAGAAAATTGAACTTTAATCAGCCGTCCCTGACACGTGTAAAAATTGCCTAATGGGGAATTCCTAGTGCAATCTCTCGTAGATCGCCTTCTTCGAGTTCTTTGCAGCTCGCTTACGGCCATAGTATGCTCGAAGAGTAAGATACCTGCGGGCCAGCATGAGGAATTTTTCTCAAATTATTCGAGGCATTTTTCTTGCCTTTAGAGTTTCCACTCCAGATGCGGAGTCCTCGGAGTACCAGCCACTTTGCACCCCGAAGTCGGTTTCATCGGAGCGATGGAGAATCTCGAAGTAGCCCAGCGGTATCACGGGGCCTCCGTGTATCCTAGAACCTGGGGTTGATCCGTCCGCGCAGTCTAGGTATGCGCAGGAATATGCTCCGGATACGCCTCGACAGTGCGCTGGACGTGCTCTCGTCCTCGGATACGTACGCAGAAAGCAGGGTCGCAGCATGCATGAGAATCGCGTTGTGTTGCGGTCGGCCAGCTAAACTCGATGACCCCATGCCTCGCCTCGGACTCGGACTCTGACCCGCCCGCCAGTTGTCGCATGTTGCCATTGGCCAATCCGGTGAATTCTTGGGCAGTCCCGTTCCAGAATCCCAGAGCTTGAAGGATGGCGTCTCAGAATAGAAGAAAGCGTCGGGGGACGAAGGCCGAAGGGGAGAAGGACTTGACAGACGTGGGTTTGGACGTGGGTAGCAGATAACACTGTTAATAAAACACCCGGTGAATCTGGAAGTTGTGGACAGTCGATCGTGGATCGGCACAAGAGCCTGCGGATACTTCCAGGCGGTTGTCAAAAGAACGGATACTTCCAGGCAGTTGTCCAAATATTTAGTACGTGTTACAGTTTCCCTGAGCAATGAAACAGGTCGTAGAACACGCAAGTCCCAGCGTTGAGAATAGTTCCGAGAAAACCAATCCAAGGGTGAGAACCAATTTGGGAAAGTCAGAGCCAGTAAACAGAACCGAGACTGCCAAGGTAGACGATATCTGGGATCGCGTCCAGAGTAGTACTTTGAAATGATAATAATCGGCGGCGGAGATGAAAGCCGCCTTTACAGAGATTAGATGCTGGTTCTTATCATGAGATTGTGGAAATTGCATTCATTTGCCATCCTCTAAAGGCGTGTGCGCCCACAATTCTGATCAGGTACCAGTCTCTAAGCAAAGACCAGAAGCACTAACCGTGTCTTGTGAGCGCTCGGACATCGTGGCGACCTAATAATGCCCAGAAGAATATACCCATCTTGGTCGTGTGCTTATGTGCCACCGAAATAACCCTCCAGTCGCTTTATGTCGGGATTTCTGGTAAGTAGTATGCCGGGATTTCCGCGACGGCCGGGATTTCTGGATTAACGGCAGAGTCGGGACGCTCTACACATATCGGTAAATCGCAGACCACACTCCAAAAAAAACATTCTAACCAACGCGCACTTGCGGCACCGAAATATCATCCAATGGGTTAGGATTTACACTCTAGTTGGTGCGGGCGAAGTAATATGGGGTTCTCGGATGCCATCGGACATAGCTAGCGTTGGCGAGTGAGCACCACATATCCGCGAATCAAAAGACCACTTACTCAGCTCCAGAGCCACTCATGACTCGACGACTCGAATACGAGTATTTCATGCCAGGATATTTTCGAAAGCGCATCGGTGTTCAAGGAGATTCGAGTGAGTCTTGGGCTTCCAGATCTAGCGTCACCAGCACTAATACACCACCTAGGAATAGGAGTCGGAGCGAGCCTAAGGATATCCGAGTCTCGACTCCGCGGGCACCAGTGACCAGGTCTGCCAACAGCCGGGCTGAGATACGTCCCATACAGACACAGGGACTAGATGAGGATACAATGGAGGGGCGGTAGAGAGGAGTGGTTGCTGTGATGGTTGTCGGTGGGCGCCTAACGGAGCGCCCATTGTCACACCATGTGATTTCGGCGCGTCGCGTCGCGTCACAGAAGCGCCACGATAAATGCATTTGTGGCGTTCCTCAATTGCCACAAGTGTAGTTTTCTGATTGAATTCTTGTAAACCGACGCTAGAGCCCCGCGGCCGTCACTCGCACTTCGGGGCCATAAGCTTAGACTTAAAGTAACAGATCAGAGACTCGGAGCAAAAATCAAACCCTCGATAACCTCCCAGTAGTCAGTTAATCAACTGGTCCTTCCTTCCGAGCTGCAACTCGGCTGAGGGTAAACCGCGCTTACAGGAGCCGAAGCTCGCACTTGATCACGATCGAAAGCCTATGCATGCCGCCGCAATGTTTCTCTTCTGCGCAGTTTTCTGGCTTCAGTGGGAATCGCGTTTCAACCGCCAGCATTCGGAAAATTGCCTAATCTGGACTCTGGAGTAGTATTACTGCAAATATAATGATCTACGCTACGCGACGCTTAGCGCCGTAGCGGCCGATCGTGTTTCTGGGCTGCGGCTGCTTCTCCCGCGCGGCGTACGCGCTATTCATGGAAAGATAAACATGTTCCATTTCTATTATCTGCCCAGCTGACGCGCCCATTTGGAGGTATGCGCTGTAATGGAGGGAGATCGACGGTTAAAGAAAATTCAAGAACGGAGCCGGATTTGGTTGCTCCGTATGGGTTGCAGTTCAAGGAGGTATTTCCAAGAGAGAGCAGGCGATTTAAGGCCGACCGAGAGCTGTCAAACAATGATCAAGGAATATGTATATCCAAGAAGAGGTCCACACAGGTATATAAGTGGTAAATACATTGGGTGGCGGCATGCGCTAGTTGCGCGAATGGTTAAGCTAACCCCGTCTGCGCTATATGTTTCCGCATTATCAAATCCCCCACTGGGCGGAAATTCTAATCAGCAGAGGCTCCCGGTGCGGGTTGAATGGAAGCGCTCACCGCTCGCAATGATAATCTGCGTCGCTTGAACGTCCTGACAACCGTACATAGCTCGGATACGATCCCGTTCCTTAAAACACGAACACTCACCAACATGGTTGTGAAATGCTACAGAGCGACGGGTGAATGATGAATGGGAAGAAGAATGTCGAATTGGGCTGAAACTCACGACGTAAAGTATACGCTGAAACACATCCTTCTTCTTGTGCGCCGCTAAAAAGTGCGAGCGGAAATACTCTGCAGCAATGGAAAAGTTGTTCGGCCGATTGCCGTAACTAGTGATACTGAGGAGAGCGACAATTGAGCGGGCCAAACGTCCAGCTGAGCAGCTTGACGTACTATTCGCGAATTTGGACACCGGCTTCGAGTTTCTTCCGTAGTATATCGGTCTTTGGGAACAGACAATTAAGCATGAAGTACGGCATAGAGCAATACAATACCTTGTTGAGGAGTAATACAAGTTGCGCGTTCTTCAAAAGTTTATTGGAGCAGATGGACGTGAGTAATTGTAGCGAGTCGTGGATCCGGTTCGTCAGAGGGTCCTCCTCGAGGTACTGGATTAGACAGTCAGCTGCACATTCGTGGACGTTTAAGCCGGAGTTAACCTGATCAAAGGCCGAAATGGGGGCCAAAAATATGAGAGCGTTGACTAGAAGCGGTAGAAGAACGAGTTAGTCCAAGAACACCAGTAAAAGGAGTACGCCTCGCCGTCATCAAAGTACGAGCACCAGGCGGGTCTCTAGAGATCCAGATAAGCAATAGACTCGAATAGAAAGGGATCCGGCCATACTTGACTCCGCTGTCGGTTGAATTTCAGCGACTGATCAGCAAGCTGTCTAAATTTTTACTTACTGTTCCGCCCACGTCGTAAATCTTCCACAAGTAACTTCCACCGACCGTGTTAACTTTCAGCGAGTGTTCAATCACGCCAACCGTCTGAAGCCGAACGTGCAGCACGTCGTCTGCCAAGAGTGAGAATCAATGTTCGGAAATATAGAATGACGAGAACCTGTGCTTGGAATATAATCTGGCTGTGCGATTCGCTGTACCTGACTCAGAAAACTTGAACAGGTGAGAAAGCATCGAGCAGCAGATAGAAAAATACAGACAAAAGACCAGACTCCTGGAGCCTCAGTTTCCGAACACGCAACATGTGTTGCACAGATCTGTGCCCCCAGAGCGCTTCGATTACATGAGCAGTCGTGCTCAGCATCTGCGCCGCGCGATTCGTCGCAATCACAGCCTTGGTCGAGTCCCGAAGGTCGGTCACCGGCCGACTGCTGGCCCTCGTGAAGCTCCCTTTCCGAGGAGGAAATAGTGTCCCGCGCCGATGACCCACGAAGGAGACCCCTTCGCTTAATTCGGACGACAGCGAACCCTCGAGCGAAATTAGCGGAAGCAAATGCCTGCGAAGCTCGATTATTTCGTTCTGGGCACCAACGTCTGTCGGTCCCGAGTCTTCGGAAGGCCACGGGTATTCGTCCAGCGATAAGGAAAACTCGTAGTCTAGTTCTTCGAGAATTGTTCTGACCGCTTTGATCAAGTTGGCGTAGACGACTATTCGCCATGAGGGTCGCTCGACCTCCAGAGTGTGCGAGGCGTGGTATAATTGGAATTGTTTCTGCAGAGTTGATTTTCCTGGGGAGATAAATTTTAAACCAAGTAGATTTTGCCTCGATGAAGCGTACCTGACTCTGCTTGACCTAGCAGCATGACTGTCCCCGACCCGTAGTTGAGAAACCGACAGGAACGAAGCAATAATTCTACAAACCTTTGACTTCTTTGCGGCTCTCCGACTGCCTTTTCGCAGCTTCTTTCTGTTCGTGCGGAGACATGGGTGAAGCGATATTCGACAGGCTTTGCTGCATACCTTTAGGTCCTCATCTATAGAGTCGCTGATTCGCTGTGCCGTTGCCATGTCTAAATTCACGGCGGAGCCAGACGAAGTACTGGAAGTAGAGCATTTCCGAGATGTAACAGAGGAAGAAGCCGCCGTCCGAGTGCGTCCTGGTAGTCTGTAGGATCTCCGTGCAAGTTCCGTCATGGGCGAGGATGGCAAGGACAGGCCGCCCGTGGCCACGAGATATAGGCCAGTCAAAATGCATCAAGTGTACCACACGTCCCTGAAATAGCGGGCCCGTTGCCGTACTGAGGAAAGAAGGATCTCAATTGATCAAGCCGACCCTTACGTCGGAAGGTGATTACAAGGCACATAAGTCCGAAGGCTAAGGATAAAAATAATCAGCGCGCGCGCGCCGCATTCTAGCGATGCACGTGTTCGCTTGCTTTACCCCTTCAAGCCATCTTGGCCTCTTTTGGTGACGGTTGAATTGCGGTTGAATGACGCCTTTGAAAGAGGAATACCATGGCGGTTGGTCTGCTCGTTGCCTGCGACGTTAACGGGGCGCTTGACTAGGTTGGAAGACCGGAAGTGGTGAGAATTTACGATGAGAAATTGATGCAGATTTAATTTGCCGCCGCCCAGGCGCAGCGTGAATGTGGGACCTTGGAGCCCTTCTGGACCTCATGGTGAGCAAAAAAGACCGCGTTGCCTTGTACTTGGCTACCAACGGTATGTGAAGTCTTTATGTCCGTGGAGGAATTTAAATCCCACCCAAAGTAGTATCCAACCACCGAAACTTGGAATTCCACGCGGTGTACAAATGCTCTAGACTGGCTGAGGAGTGTGCTACCATGATCAATGGAATCTTTCCAGCGCCGACTTTAATGAAAATAGAATTCCGCCTGTCTGTCATTGAAAAGTTCATCTCATTCATGATCCCGTCCTTTCTTGCGTCATCCAAAAAACACAACCCTGCTTCCATGGAAATCCGAAACCTGTTCTCAAGCCTTGCCTCAAGCTTACTCTGAAAGTTTTTAAAGTATTGCAAGACAATGTTCCAGGAGCTTAGTTCTGGGTGTATTAGATTCCAAATCATGATGCAGTCGATGGCCAAAGCCTGAACTCGTATTGTTTTCGCAACATATCGATATGTACAGCGTCGGACCAGCCTTAATCCCGACGAGATGATAATCCCGACAAGAGAAATGGAAGTTACCTCCCACGGTCTCATCATATGCTGTCATGCGGTTTCTTGAGCAAATCCCAGAGGACCCACGGATGCCCACGGACCCTCTCTACATGCGGAGCCGTTAGCATCCGCCACAACCAATGCAAAATTTGTAATATCAACATCCGCGCAGAAACAGGGTACGTGTGTGCGCACTTTGTATTTATTAGGACCAATTTATTTGCTCGTGCTTGGCTTCTGAACGATCAAACGCGTAGGCACGTGCCGCGACTATTCTCTGGATGCATTATTTCCAGGAGTGACAACATTTTTTCTCTGATTAAGACTATATTTTCATACCGCATCTCACTAGAGACCGCTCGGACGTGAACAGTGTGGCAATGGTATTCAAGTTGGACGGAGTGGTTGAGGAGAGAAAAATGGAAAGGAAGCTTACCAAAAACGATACTTCCCCACCAAGCAAATATGATTGGGCGAGGCCGGCAAGCGGCGGGTCACAAACAGATGGGTGGAATTTTTGGGCTTTTTTTTTTTTTGGTAGAAATCTAACACAAAGCTCACATTATTGAGGGATGTTAACTAGTCTCTCGTAGACAGACGCTACAACAATATTAGTGCTCGTGCCTCGCATGTTGTAGATGTTAACTAGATTGAGCGCCCTGAGTAGGCGCCATCAGATGGCAGCTTATATAAGCCGATTGCAGACATTTTTGGTACCCACTAGCACAAAACAGATAAATCTGTTTGTGAATAGGTCCAAGACCGCACCAGCAATGATTAACAACGCATTTCCTTAGACTATGGGAATGACGGCAATACCTATGATTCGGCTTGGTATTAAATGCGATGGCAGCAGCCAATGCAAGCACCTCCTGACATGCTTGCTTCTCAGGGTGCCACTGGCAACGCCGCAAACAAACGGAATATAAAAATCAATGGCTGGAAGAGATGAAGAAATGAGTAAAGGGCGAAAACATATGTTTTTCACTTGAACCAAAAAAGAACCCGAAACCCAAACGTTAACAACGTGAACAATGAGGTGCGACAGAAACGAAAGAGCCCACAAGAGTTAAAATTGGATTAAAGCAGATGTGTAACCGCTTGCGAGCATTGCAAATCCTACCTTAGTAGCTCTTTAACTCCAGCTTTAACAGTCGCATCTGTCGTAGTTTTACTTCTAATGTTCCGCACAAAAATTGGGTATAATCCGTCGGAAGGCAGCGCAAAAAATTATAATGGCTGGAGCCTAGAGTGTCAAGGATGTCGAGAAATTCATTCTGGCTCTTGTGAATGTCTGGTAGTTTCCAAATCAGGACAGGATTCCCACGGTTCAAATTTGGCAGACGTTTACCATAATTCAATTGATTTAGAATTCACCGACTCGACAGGAGATTAAGAGAACCAGGGAGGAATATGTAGATGTTCCGCCGAGTCGACAGCCCATTCAAGTTTTCAGACTTATACAAGAAATTAGGGCAAAGAAATTCCCACTTTTCATCAAGCGACATATTCCATAGAGGCACAACAACGACAGTAATAATCGATAATTTACGATTTGCGACCCTCTAAGGTTTTTACCGGCGACTCAGTTACGCTGGGACAGTGACAGTGAAGCACTTGGTCGGCCCAACTAAAAGATAAGTCCATGGGTAAGTATGACTGGCTCAGGATTCGCTGCTTTATGTACTCACCTGGCGCGAAACTGCGAATGGGAGAGAAGGGTAAAATCAGTCCGAGATTCGCCACAAAAATATAAGAACTAACGTCCCACAGGCCCCAGAGAGGCCCGCATTGACATCGACCGTTTGAACCTTGAAGGTACTCAAATTGATTGAGCTCTTGAGATAGCAGTCAGGAGCGCCCCCGTAAGGAACGTAGGAGTAGGCGACACAGCTTGTACCTGTAAATGAGATGTGTCAACCATAAACTGCTCAGATAGGAGGCCTATGGAACCCACTAGTGCTGCACAACTGCATGCACGCGAGTTCAGTGATATTTATGATTTTCTGTGAATTTCCATTGTCCATGTCCCAGCCGGGGTAGACAGAAAAAGCGGTGCCCAGGTCAGGCGTCGTCACGGTAGCCTCCTGAATTGAATCGGTTCGTCAAAATATGGAAAGCGTCGAGCAGAGTGCTTCGTACAGCGTCTGGCTTGGTCGGGGTCGCAGACGCGACTGAGATGAGGGCCACGAAGGTGCTAGCGAGGAGGGATTTGGAGATGAACATTGGGAGAAGTAAACTTCAGTGAACTGGGGTTTGGCGAGTAGCTCGTCCCTCCATTTATACACCGTTCAACACACCTGATTGTAATTGTGCACTTGAGATCGGCCTGGCATTCACTACGATGTCAACGCAGGAACGGACGATTTTGAAAATAGTAGACGGACAGAAAGCACATCCATGCGGTGCACGACTGAAAAAATGGCGAGCATCCGATGTCAGCGCGAACTTGAAAGCTTGGAATCCGAAATCTCAACACAATGAATGGCCTGAGTCAATTGACTCGGAACTCCGTTGACATCGGAAATGGCGTCCAAAAGCCATTTTGGCCCCGGGAATGAAACTTGACGCTTGTATGTTCACGAGCCGGAGATGTACAAAGATCAGAAGGACTGCGAAGGACCCGCAGAACTATGACTTGAGAGTTGAGGTACGTCTAGATCGGGCTTGGGGTACGCCACGCTATTTTTTCATCCTATCTGTCAGAAAGGACTTCGGTCGACCGACATGTAGTAGACGACCTGGGTTTGAAACAAGCGTGAACGATCGACGAGAACTTGTAGAGCCGCGCAATCATTTGGTTCAACTTCATCGAATTCCTCAAGCCTGGACTCTGAGCTTGATTTGAAAATGGGCCACAATTTTGGGTACAGTTAGGCTGTCCAACGATTGAAGTATGTACACGAGTTGGATGTATTGGGTTCAAGTTGTTCAGGTGATCTGGCGACGAACAGTTGTCAGTCGGCAGGCATATGGAACGAAGGGAACCATTTCAAGCGTCAAGACTGCGGTGAAGACGGACTGATTTCCTGGTCCCGACAAAGCAAAGGACGGGCGCGTGAAAGAACCGCCAGGTCAGGATGAATTGAGTGGAAGCTGAATTTAAACAAATCGTACAGTACTGATTGGCACCTAAGTTTTCTTCGCCTCAATCAATTCTTTTAACATCTAAACCGTTGATATGGTTGTGAGCATTCGAGGAGGGCGCCAAAAGGCGGCGGGCCGGCGGAAAAGTGCAAGACGGCATGGGCCCTCTGGCGTGCCTCGCTTGTGGGCGAGTGTACGCCGGCGGCCGTCTGGTGCAACCCAAGCAATGAGTCGCGGATATTCGGAGAAGCAGCCTAAAATTAGGCTCCTTCAGTATCTGAAATCCCGAAGACAGTCGTTCAGCGTTGGCGTTCAGATTCTGGGTCAGATGGGGCCTTGAAGGGATTTGGATTAAGGTATTGAATTCACCAAGTTGGCTTGTGTATGTGCATGTCTCGACGGCAATGAGATTGATGCCGTCGGGATATAGCTTGCCTCCACAACTTTCAGCCTTTCAGGCTTAGCTCTCGTCAATGCTCGACGCGCTGTAGTAGCAACAATCCCTGCCGCAGACCAAGGCCTCTCGGGGCGGAACTCCATTATCCGCCTCTCAATATTTGAGCTTTCTACTCATTATTGAGCTCCAGCCAAGCTCCAGCTCCAAAACGTTGACCAGTTGACTCGACCATTCAAACGATAGCTTTTGCCATCTATTTCTCGCTAACCTCGGATCTCGGTCACTGCTTCTCTCCTTGATACAGATTGATTGGTTGTTGATTGGCCAAATAAGCCAATGGGCAGAGTCTATGAATTCGGACGCGCCATATGACGTTCCAAACGTTGCAAAACCAAATCCGAAGAAAACTTTCATGTGAGGAAAAAACTTTCAGGTGCGAAAAAACTTTCTTTTGGTCAGAGCTCAGAATTATTACGGTCACTTTGCACCTTTAATATAAAGTCTTGTTTTTGGGAGATAAATATGACGTTCCAGACGTTGCATAATTGATTTACGAACTTTTTTTTCAGGTTTCCGAAACTTATTTTCTTCAAGTCTCAGAATCCCTTGATATTAGATTTATAGATACTATGTGCATGTAGTATGCCCCTTCCCAAAGGACTAGGGCTAAATCTGCCCAGAACATGTCTGCAACAGTGATTGACGATCACATTGATACGATCAATTCAAGCCGGCACGGCCCGCGGACTCGTTTTGTACAGGTTCTGCTCAAGTTTTGTCCGTAGTTGTTCGATCCCACACCTACATAGCATGTGTGGATGTGATATGAAGGCATTCTGAGATTTTTGGGAAAAAAGTTCTGGGACCCACATTTTTTTTCTTCTCAATTTAATTCATGTTACATTGGATGACTTCCCATAGGCATTAAAAAATTTCTGCAAATATTTTTCAGTAGTTTTGCCGAGATGCCGAGGCACCTGTCAGGACCCCATCGGACTTGGATCTCAGAATTTCCAGTTTGAACCCTCTCATAAAATTTAATTAATTATATTCTGTAGGAGGGGTCTCTACCCCCTCTCTAGATTATAATTCTTGTCGAATAAACAGATTTGGCCACTTCGTCCGTCGGCCCAACCAAATTGGGCTGCGTGTGACAGATGTAACACCATGTCACCCCCTCGTGCGTTGACACTTGCGCTCACGACTTACCATCCCTGCGAGGGATAGAACCTTGTTTTACTCCAACCATGACTACCAACACTCTACTCTCAATCTGACCCTGCTTTGCCCTTAATTTCAGCGACAGATCCCTGGTCTCGCCGACACTGGAATGGCTCCAATAACGTGCACCCAGGAAGGACATTGGAAGTACAAATTATGGAGGGCTGTACGGTGTGTCGCTGCCCGGACCTCTTTACTATCCTCTTATATGCCATTGTCCATTTCTTCGAGCTGTTGGTGGAGAATAAACGCGTCGATATCCATTGTGCAGGCATAACAAGCAGATGGAGGAAAGATCAAGACGTGTTGTTTACTGCATACGTGATGTGGCTTGATTTCAAACAGAAATAATTGCCGACCAATATTTTATTGCTTATGGGAACCAGACATGATTAGTTTACTCGGAATAAACCATGGTGCCGACATCGTTGGCACCGCTGAAATAGCCCAAAAACATATTTTATGCTTATGGGAAGTCATCCATTGGAGCATATCTTCTATGTGTATCTATGTGTATCTCATTTATTATCATCACAGCCTCATTAAACCTCATTACTGAAGCTGTGGAGGTCAACCGACCGAGAGTAGAAAATCTCGGCACAGCTTCGGCTTGAATTGATCGCATCAATATGGTCATCAATCGTCGTTGTAGACACGTTCTGGGCAGATATAGCCCTAGTCCTTTGGGAAGGGGCATACTACATGCACATAGTATGTATAAATCTAATACCAAGGGATTCTGAGTCTTGAAGAAAATAAGTTTTGGAAACCTAAAAAAAATATTTGTAAATCAATTATGCAACGTCTGGAACATCATAGTTTATCTCCCAAAAACAAGACTTTATACCTGATTTATTAAAGGTGCAAACTGACCGCCATACACATCAAGCTCTGACCAAAAGAAAGTTTTTCACACCTGAAAGTTTTTTTCCACACACGAAAGTTTTCTTCGGATTTGATTTTTGCAATGTTTGGAACATCATAGCGCCATCACCGTGGCCCGCTAGCGTTCAGATTTGGACAATACACAGCACCGCATCGTGTACTGACACATTGTGGCCCCTTCTTGCTCTGTTACTCTGGGACTTGCCCAAATTTATTTCAGTCACCGATGGTTATTGCGTGGTTGCTGTTGTTGCTGTTCTGCTGTTCTAGCAGTGTATATTCAATCTATGTTTTCATCATCTGGTACATTCTGATCCTCAGCAATTCCGATGTTGCTGCGAAAGTGTCTGAGCCACTGACAGTGCATAGCAATATGCTGTTGAGCTTTACGGAATTTCACATTCACAACAGGCAATTAAAGCTGTGGCTTGCTATTTTAGAACTTTCCACTTGGGCTTGGGGGCCATTGCTGACACATGGCAGTACTCGTCGGCCTTCGGCCTTTATTCACCATTTCAGGGTTTGAGTGTTAGTAGTTGCTTGTCTTCAGCTGAGATCCTTCATTTTTATTCGACAACATACAAAGAATTCCCTGTTCAATTTTGGGCTCAAATGGTAGGTCTTTGGTCTAGCCTACGTGGAGCAAATTGACAAATACGTACCGCACATCTGAGACCTCGTCGAACTGGGCAAGAGATTCCTAACTAGAAGAGTGTCAGGTGCTTATATTGAGCAAGATTTGAGTCCGCACATACAGAAGTAGTGTTGAGTGACCTTGACGAGAGGATAGTCAATATCATGGCCCTAACCTGAAAAGTCGCGAAAAGCCGGATATAAGCGTAAATCAGCTATACCTAATATATATACCTACAGCTGCGCGAGCGAACCTAGAGAGTTGGTTTACCCAGGTTCACACAAATACCTCACTTCCCAAGTAGCGCTAGTCGCGGTAAGTTTACCGAGGCCCCAGCAGCCACAAAACGGCTCCAGGACCAAAATTTGGCCATTATTGCGGTAGATTTGTATGAATCGTGGGGTGGGTCACGGTGAAGGTCCAGGACCAGTTTCTCCAGGATAGAGTAGTGCTAAAATGGTGTCGGAGTCTGGATCCCTACCATTTGGGTCACAATTCACCCAAATCAGTTGATTCCCCCAAACCGACATCCAAGGCTCTGAGTTCCTTCGAAAAATCGAATCAAAACATTGAAAGAATGCACAAATAAGTAGACTGTCTTGAGGTGATATGATGCCCAAGACCACAGTTTTATCCCCATGAACCACGGTCAATTAGGGTCCTATTTTACTGGTCCATTTTGGCCTCTGAAAAGTCGAGCTTGTTAGCAGGTAAATTACCGCGTTAATTGGCCGAAGCGAGTTTGACACTAGCCTGGCCCGCCTTTGGTTTATTCCCGGGCCAGAGATGCATGACAGAAGCGGGGGTGGTAGGCTTCACCAATTGTAAGCAACTAATGGTAAAGTAAAGTCCCAAAGTGGACAAAAAGTCACGATTTTATACAAATTAGGAAATGATTCCACCGCACGGACACCTTCAAAAAACCCCATCTGGCGGTAAGGCTGTGCTATAAGACGAGTTTAAAAATAAAAAATTAAAGATTCGTAATCTCGGCTGAAGCTGTGCTCCGAGGCTTGAACCTTTGCCTCCACCATCCATTCCAGCTTGCTTGCGACTCTCGCATTTGTGCACCATGGACCCGATAACAGTTGCCATGACGGTCATAACCTTCTCATCTTTCATCAAGGATCTCATTGAGATTGGGCAAAACATTCAGAGCTCGATAGAAAAAGTAGGGAATATGTTCTTCCAATCGAAGACGTCCATTGAGATAAATCAGGTTGGCGAGAATCGACGAAAGATCCGCGAGCTCACCAAGGATATCCTTCGCACCCTCGCCGACCTAGCCAATCTTACCCGGGGGCAGGAGGACACATTCCAGGCACCAGCGCTGTTAAGCGCCTTAGGGAATCTGAAGGCGTGAGTCTCTGCCATCATAAGATCTATGATTTGTTTCAAGATACCCATCTCAGGGAGATGCTTCATGTTCTCTCGACATGCTACAAAATCTCTCCCACAGAACGCCCGGGGCTTCAGGGAGTTGGCTCTCAAATCAAAGTCTGGATGAAGCGCGATGATCTCGAGAAGAAAATCGGACATCTGAAGGAACAGGTCAACAAGTGTTACCTTCAATTCACAGTAAATCAGACCCCACTGTTCCGGTTTCCATGCTCATATGTCTCAGGCCTTCTCTGCTGCCCGGATTGAGCAAACAACTGCTCGACTTGAAGGCACTTCTGTCCAAGTTGCACATACAACTTTGCGTGTTGAACAAACTTTGGTTGTGAACAACATTGAAAACCAAGTCAGACTGCGCCGGCTCGAAGGCATGATGGCCCGAGTCCTGCTTATGACCCAATTTGGTCAGAATGTATTAAACCAAACAATTGAAACAATATCATCTGTAAGTGTATTCAAACTGCTCAGTATGGTATCTAACTTTTGTAAAGGATCTGACCCACAAAAACCTCGAATCTCAGTATCTCTCTGTGCAGACCATGAGTCTCATTGATTACATTCAAAAATTGTCGGCTGGAGGGAATTTAGTCCTCAAGCCCTCCTCTTGGGATCCAATGACAAAACTGGTGTTTGTGGGACCCACATCACCTTTGCATGTATTGCCTGCGATCCTGCAGATTCTCCTGGCATTTACTGAAGGCTGCACCAGGATAGAGGCAGCTTTTATGTGGGAAACTATGGCTAACCTTGGAGTGGCCCTGGCTGCCCTAGGAATGACATCTGAATCTATGGCCTGGGAGCTATTAAAAATCCAGATTTTTCGTCGTTATGGCAGATGTTCCCCACGGATTCTCACGCATTTAGCACGCTCACTATACCACCTCTCATCCCGATACCAGCATCAATGTCATTATGAGTCTGCCTTACAAGCCAGCCAGCATTCACTTGATCTCTGGCATCATCTCTCCGAAAGTTTACCTGATGTTGATTGTCGATCATCGTTGCTGAAAACAATGGTCATACATGCAAAAAATCTCCTCCTGGTTGACAAAAACATGGGTGCACTATCCATCTCTCAAGATGCTGGTATCCTGTCCCGTTCCATGGCAGACAAGATAATCCAGTCCAGCCCAGGGTCATCATCCCTAGCTGAAGAAGACAAGTTTGAAGCAGTACAGTGCCGCAATGCGCTTTTTGTCCTTGCCAATGCCCTTTCTTCCTTTGATCGTCACCTCGAGTCATATGCTGCCTTCATGGAAGGATTCCAGACTGCTGTCAAACTACCTGTCTCTGACTATCCACCAGCCGAAATAGACATTGACTCATTTATTGATCAAATTTGCAAGGTGGCAGAGGAAGACCAGTTTTCTCTGGCCATGCTGGCAGACTGTGTTATTTTATTCCGCAATCTTGCTCGCATCCATCCCAAGAACATTTCTACCCAGTTCCTTTGGCTCCTCCATGCTTATGCACATTTTTCTCAGCAGGATGATCCCCCCTACTCCAACTGTTCATTGAAAAATCTTCGTATTTTTCTGGAACCCAACTCTTGCTTCCCACCACCTCAGTTGGATACAACAGTGCATATTGATGATTTCAATGCACAGGGTGGTATAGCTGAAGATGCAGTCCGGGCATTCTACACCTGTCCTTCATACACCACTGTGGTATTGATTTGGAATATCTTCATCACACACTTCAACCAAGCCATTATCATTCTTCAAGAGGTGGTTGATAACTCAGATTCCGAATCCGAGTCATCTACTATTCAGTGGGCTCTCTACAGCATTGTGGCCATTATTCCATTTGTCTCTAGTTCCAACATCATGGCCCTGCTACAGATTTTCTCTAGAGCTGTGAAACACACTAACACCATTCTTACCTGGGTGGGATCTGAATGGCGATTATGGTTCCATAAAATACATGCACCCATTTTCTGCCACTTCTGGAGAGCTGGTTTGCTCAAAGAGGCACTAGCAGAATCGGGGCAGGTAATCAAATACCTTCACTCCTGCTTCTACCGAGGTGATGCAGAGGTTGTTGAAAGACTACGGTGGTCTCAAATGAATCAACATTTCATTCTTTGCGACATGGGCAGGCTTCCAGAGGCAATCCAAATGATACAGCATCCAGACACAGAGAACCCAGAGGATCATGATTTTTTTTTGCACCCCTGTCTTATTCAGACACGCATTCTTCGGCGCACAGGGAGAAACCAAGAGGCGCTGCAACTTCTCAGAATTGGAGTGGCTGATGGCAGTCGAAAATTTTGGACAGACAATGGCAAAATTTATGACCTAGTCCTTTATTTTCTCCTCGTGGAACTTGCTGCTACTTGGGGGCAGGTAGGACAGCCTGAAAAAGCCCTCAAGGATGCAGAACAAGCTGCTGCAGCCTGCCGAAAGGATGTGGATGACAATGAAGTGGATCAACAAAAGTCCACACTTGTACATTCCCTGACCACGCTCTCAAACTGCCTTGCTGCAGTTCAAAGGAACAATGAGGCCCTTGCAATTTCCCATGAAGCAGTGTCAATATACACTCAGAATGAAGGACAGATGTGGGATGATTTTCTTTATACAATCAGGAAGCAGGAACTTGGAGCAAATGCCTTCCACTCACTGTCTCTTCGGCTTGCGACTGCTGGGGAGTCAAACGAAGCAATTGCGAATGCCGAGAAAGCCATCGAATTGTATCGCGAGTTGGTCGCATTGGCCCCACGACATTTCCCCACCCTTGCGAGCAGCCTCCAGAATCTGGCTTCAATCCTATGGAAGGTTGACCATCAAGAAGAAGCCATTGCTGCATGTGAGGAAGCTGTCCGCATCATGCGGAAGGTGGTAGAGATAGAGACATACTTCCTCCCAGCTCTCGCTGATGCCTTGGACCAGCTGGCAGGCTATCTCACGGAGAAAGGCGACATCATCAGTGCTTGTGCCACGACCATCGAATCCACAGTGGTTCAAAGGAGGTTCGCATCATTGCCACCGCAGCTGGATTTTCTCTTCGAGAAAATTGAGCTGGAGGGTGATGACAAGGACGATACGGACGGGAAAGAAGAGTGGGAGACTGCGTCGGAAGCAGATGCTTCGATGGATGCAGAAGTGCTTCCAGCCGCCGGCCCGCCGGCCGCGACCACTATCATCTTGCCAAGCGACGTTCTGAGACCGGAGCACGTCATTTCCGTTGAAATCCAGCCCACTGGCAACTCAAAAACTAGCCCAGTTGTAAATGATCAGCTCGTTGCTAGCGCCGACAATGATGTATCCCTGCAAGCGCGCACATCTACGTCTAGAGCTGAGAGCAGCGGCGTCAAAATCTCATTTGAGGTAAATCTGAGCAAGACGGACATTGTTTGGATTGTGGTAGGCATTTCGAGCCTGGTTGGGATCTTGAGCGTGCTCGTCGTCATCGTGGTGATTCACTTACAATGAGAATGTTCCCTACAAGTTCCCTCTATATTCTGATTCTCAATACATACTTCCCATACAGAATTGTTTGTAATGTAATGTGTTCTGTAGTTCACCATGCAATCCAAGTTTCAACCTGTGAAAGAGCAGTGAGCGAGAAGGAATGGGATGAGAGCCGAGAGGTAGTACGATGAGGAGGTTTGCTCCCGCGATTGTCTTCCCTCTTGCACCGCGCGGAACAGCGTACCAAGCTCCGCCCACATAAAAGGGCCACAGCCTGATATGACGTCGCCAAAGGCCCCGCTGTCCGCTCCTGTGCCAGCGCCTCGAGCGGCATGGGCACTCCCAGTTCCACAATATTGCGCATGAGGATCGCTGATCACCCAATCTCGCAAGATATACAGGAAGTCGTCAGCGCAGAAGCGGTCCTGCAGGTCCGTATGCTAATTTTGCTGTTCGTCCACGGGCCAGGACCTGCGACAAGCTCGTCTCGCACCACATGGCAGGCCCAGCACCGTTGTGAAATAAAGCACTGCGCATTACACTAACACGATCAACCCTTTATTTCCTTAAAAACCCGAGCTATAAACACGGAGGATAAATCAAGCGCGAGGTCCGTTCTGCGCTAATCGCCGGCGCGCGGGGTATTGCTATAGTTCAAAATGACGAGGCCTCGACGCAAGGCAGCTTTATCATCGTCCCGCCTCGGAAACGCAAACACAGAGGTGCGGAAGACAGCGGCATTCCATGGGCCGAGATCGATGTCGGCGGGACATCCCAGTCGAATCGCAACGCATGTGTCCGCATGGGCGGTCGGTCCGAAAAAAACGCGGGCGGGACATGGATGGGGAACGTGAACGTGGATGCAAGAGCACGCAGGGTCGACGCGCTGACTGCGAGAGATCTTCCGCTACGGCATTCCCGATCTACCACCTGCTATACGTCCCTTGGTACCATGGTCGGGCTTTGCAGACACCAGACAACGTGTATCCTGGAATGAGGAAAGGAGCACCTAGCACGCTGCGCCATGCGACGTTGCACAAGCGTCACAGTAGGACCAGCGACACGAATGGAATGTCGACGAACGCGCCTGCCTCTCTCCTGCGCGCCTTGCCACCGTCCCACAGCGAGGTGTTTAGAACCACGGGGAGCGCTCTGACTCGGACTGCGGGCGGATGTGTGGGACGATCGCGTCTGCATCCTCTCGTGACTCCAGGTGCAAGGCGCCTAGGCGGCAACTGGAGGAATAAGAGGACGGGACGGGACATCCATGAGTGGGCGTCGACGCCATTATTGTGCTCCAGCATTCTCAGTCGAGATGCGTGCAGACGTCTCGGGCGCCGCTGCTCATTCCCCGTGTATCCTACCACCCTCCTCCAGCCCAAGCCGACAACGCCTCTCCTCCGACCCGCATTGCCCGGTACTGATACGCGCCTTCGACGCAGGCCTTGAGTCTTGAGCCTTCGATGCTGCCCATATCTCCTTGTATCAGGCCGAATCTGGCGCAGACGCCGGAAGGTTAAGAAGAAAGTAAGACAAGATGAAGAACGGCGCAGTTGGACGGGTCGACAGCATGCACGCATTGAGGATGTCTTCTGCATGAGCTCCGATCAGAGGAGATGGGCGTCAAGCAGCGCCGAGTCACTTCAGGGTCCATCGAAATTCCCTCCTCAAAACACCCTCGAGCGCTCGCGTGGTCGGTTACGACTCCGAGAAGTTCATTTGAAGCGAGCGGGTAGGCAGGTGCGGGTGCCTTATGGTCTCGATGGCAACCCTACGGAGGCCGCTGAGTGCTTCATCGATGGAATGGAGCGCAAGGACGGTGCGCGCACCACCATAGAGATGAAAGATGATGTGGAGTATGAAGTTTCTGCAAAATCGAGATCAGTACGAATGCGCGATACAGGAAAGACGGAGACGCACCATCGCAGAGCTGTTTGGTGATGGACATCGATGAAAGAAAAACGAGGTCAAGGACCGGGACGCCCAGTGTAAGGAGGCTGCGGCACTGCTTCAATCTTAAGACCCGAGCACTCAGCGATCCTGAGCTTCATCGAGCGTTCAGCTCCCTGTGCCTCATCGGGATTACGCGCGGGTGGGGCGGGGAAACCGAAGAAGAAGCCGGCCGCTGTCATCCATCTCTGATGGGGGACACATGAGGAAGGGCCGAGGAGAATCCGTTCGGTCGGACTGGGGGGCGACGGCGTCGCGCAGACGGAGGTGCGGCGACGAAAAGGAACACAATAACTTGGCGCGCGTGCTGTGGTTTTTTGCGCCGCGCTGTGTTCGTGCGAATGCGGATGCTGGCATTGGGGCGTTTACTAAGAGGCAAGTCCCAGTGAAAGCCGCACCGAACGGCGGACATTTGCTCGGCCCGGGGCAGCTAGGTATGAGGGTAGAATAATTGCGGGGCGAGACGAAAGCCTCCCTGGTCCGCGCGCTAGTCTGACCGCCTTTGGAGATACGTGCTCCGTGACACAGTGGTGACAATTCGGGCTACAAAGCACGCTTGGTTTGTAGGTTCTTAAATAGGTCGTAGCTGGCGAACTGCAATACAGATCTTCGAATGCAGCAAGTGGCGAAACGGTCCCTAGCTGTCGAGGACAAGAGAAAAAGCAGAGCAGACAATCAAATTCGATGAACATACAAAAAAAAAAAGGACACACCTGAAACTACGCTCGCGAACGGGATTAGCCTGGAGCGTGAGTCGATGGCGTGGTGGACCCATGAAGACGACGTGGTGCCGAGTTTCTTCGCGCCTGTGGTGCAATCCAATGAATGGGTCACGGAGAAGCACATATCCAAAACACTCACTGACGTCGATACGACTCGGGACCGCCACCTCAGCGAAGAACTCCTGTGGACAATGAATGCCTCCGCGAGCTCGCGTTCACAAAAGCGCGCAAGGCCGTCGTTCTTCAATGTTGCAACTTGCCGAAGACACGAACAGGATGTCGGGGTCGCGGGAAGCAAGCAGGAGTTTGGCGTCGCTTGAGCTCTGTGCAAACCATCTGGGATATTTCTGTTCAAAAAGCTTCGTCGCGAACTTGAATTCGGCCCACTTATTCAAGTTCTGCTGCACTTGGATATACTGCATATTGCGGCCCATTGCGAAGAGCAAGCATAGCTTTGCTGATCATGCTCAGCTGAACAATTCGGAGGCATTTCGTCGTTCTAGCGCGTGTGTGGCCGTCGTTCGCGCCGCGATGTGTTCGTGCGGACGGGGTTGGAAGACACGACTGATGGGGACTTATGATGCCATCTTTCGATCATGAGATGATTTCCAGGCTCTCTCCCAAGCAACTCCCAAAGCTCTCCTCGTCTCAAAACTTACGGACAAAAGGTACCCATTGCAGGTCTCAGCCAAATTCAGCCCGCACCCACACAGGTACAAGTTGCGGAAGACCCTGTGACCCGGCAAAATGCGCAAGGTTGCCAACCACGTCCAATATAAAATGGACCAGAATTGAATTTGAGCTCACTGTTCTCGTCGAAAAGTATCAAAAAAAGAGAAAAAACGCAAATATAATATAGTTCATCCTTGAACTAGATGTCAGTTCTGCTTATTACTCACCGCTTTTGTAGGACGAGACTTGGCCAGGCAACTGACTCCGATAGCTTAACCAAAGAGCTATCGAAAAGGATGCAAGAATGGGTTTTTAATTTTTTGTTTAGATGAAGGAAATAGTAAGGTATACGTTAGCGATGGGTTGGACAGGTACTTGCACTGGCATTAATATTCGAGTCGGATGTCAGCACAAGGATGTCCCGCAGAAGACTCGATACATTGAGTTTGCGCTGAGAACGGATATTATGTAACCAGCTGAATTCTCAATGGTTGGGAACTGGTGTAACTCACTGCCAGTAAGGTCGATGATCAGAAACTGGTCAGTGATATGGAACATCTGACCTGTCTCCAACTGACGACATCGACTTCCTTCTGTATGCATTTGTCAGACATGAATGATAGTTCAACGCCCGTTCGTGCATCCTGCGGCGCTCATAAGGTCGCTACTTGCTCTTCTGCTTCTGAGCTTGACGGCGCTCATGCAGCCCCATTTGAACTGATCATGAAAGGTGAATTTCTCTGGGATACGCCGTAATATTTCTCCACCACACAAGTAGTTCTTGTTCTTCATTGGCACACCGCAGTTGCTGACCGCGGCGAACGCTACTCCATCCGGGGCATTCCAGTCTAAAGAAAATAAATCGTCAGAGTCCGTCGACTGTCCCACTCTTCCACCTCTTTCAAAATGTCTTGACAGATTTTACACGGCGTCGGCGACCGAGGGCCCGCTGGCGCCGCAGAGCGAGTATATTTTTGGCGGTACCGACACTACGTGTATCCGTCACAAATCTGCGGCAGAGGGAGCCTGAACAACGTGCGTGTGTTTGTTATAAAAAGGAACCGTGCCGCCTACCGCGCGCTTCCGTTTGGCCTCAATATGGAGGGGCGCCCGTTGCACAACCCAATATTACGAGCGGCGCCTGTTTGAAGTTGTTCGTTAGCTCGGATCGGGGAAACCGTGGACATATGTCCCGCTAGCTGCCGGAGTCGGAGTCCGGGCGGACACGGATGACTGCGTGCAGCCCGCCATGAAAATCTTTAAGTTACTATAACGAGCCATGACGAGAGTCAAGATGGGTGCGTTTGACGAGGTGGTGGTCATGAAGAAAGAGAGAGCCGGGAGATGTTTAGTCATCGGCATCCATTCTCATTCGAGCTTCCAGTCAACCATTTTCCTGGTAGTTCGGACGGTATATTTTTCGCACAAAAATTTTGCAAGACTCATCTGTTGCAAAGAGCACGCAGTAGTGCTGTCGTCCGAAGATAATCACGTCGGTGCCACCGACTCCAATTGCTTGTGGCCGAGTTGTCTGGAGGCTTCTCAGAACTACCAGTGGAGGATCCCGAAGAGAATGCAAGTGGGCATAGCATACTTGCTGCAAGTTGCTGGCCAGGAAATTCCCTGCCAGTGGCTTCCCAGGTGCATGCGCATTCAGCACCAAACGTTCTGCCAGAAAGATCGCTCGTCTGAGTCTTCTGAGTCGTCTTCTCCCTCGTCTCGTCACACACTGCACGCTCTAACTCGGTAGTACCGCAGTATGTAAAATGCAAGAAGCGGCCTTATTGATGCCGCAGGATGCAAGAACAGTCCTGAATCGGACTCAGGAAGTTTAAAATTTGATGTCGGGCATTGAACTACTTATCCGACAATGAATACAGAAGGAAGTCGATGTGTTCAATTGTAGCGCGTCAAATGTTCCATATCAGCGCGTCGACTTCAGTTTCTAATCGTCGAACTGATATCAGAACCGACTCCCCGCCGTTTCTGCTGTGCATTGATTGGCATTTGGAATTCAACGTCAGGTTCAATAACATCCGTTCTCGACGCAAATTCAGTTTTCTGTGTCTGGCGCCAATGTTGACGCCCAATTGATGCTCAACTCATCTTGTGCTATATAAGCGGCGAGTAATAACCATAACTAACACCTTCCCAACTCAACAATGAAATATATCCTATCTGCGATCTTTCTCTCTGTCGTGGTTTGTTTAACCGCTGCATTGGATATTCCAGAGCTTGGAGTAAGTCAATATATTCCATTGGTGAAACCTGTTGACTTGTCCCGCATACGCAGAGACGGTCCTCCCAAACCTGCGGAGCTCCGACCGATGTCCTGCCTTTCTATAGGCTTTTTGCTTCGACGGGAAACGTATATTTGTATACCATCGACGCCCAGCAAGTCACCAATGCTATTACTACCAATGTGTACATTTTCGAAGACGTCGCTGCCCTCGTTTTCGTCAGTCAGGAAGAGTCGACGGTCCCGCTTTATCGCCTATTCAGTGCCACCGCAGTGGACAACATCTACACGACTTCGACGACGGAAAGGGACAATGCCATAAAGAATGGATATACCCTCATCACGGTATTGCAAGCCTACGCCTATCCGAATCAAGTGTGCGGAAGCGTCCCTTTCTACCACTTGTTCGAGTCGACCCAAAACACCAACTTTTATACCGCCTCGGCCTGGGAGAGATTGGAGTTCATTGCCAACGGATACCAGGACATGGGCATTGCGGGATATGTGTTGCCTGTGTCGGCCACCCAGTGCGCTTGACTAGGTGTGTTCTATAATATTCATTGCATTCCATTCGGCCAGTAATGCTGGATTATTACAGTTTGATTTGCGGTCTATCACCAATTATCGTGGTTTGAAGAATGGATTTAGTAGTCGCAATCTTTCGAATGTTGTCGCTTTATCACAAATATACACAATAAGATAGCATGTACTATCGGGTGTTTTTCTACCTTCCCAGACTGTTGAATTTATGTTGTGCTACACTGTGGTTTGGGTGACCTTCGATTTATCTGAATGACAGTTCAAGGATAAATTTTGATGGAGAACGAAATAAAAGAAGAACGACGGTGCCTTGTGTTGTTTGATATCCTGAGATTTTAGAATGAGGTTGGAAAAGACAGACCTTGGTGTAGAACAACAAAAAAAGGGAGAGGCATTCCAACCCGGCGAGGCCGAATCGAACAGGGACCTCCTGCATACTTCATACATGTCACTCGAGGAGCCACGGCAGGTGCACACCATGTGCTACCGGGTGTTCTTCTACCTTACTAGGGTGGTTGAATTTATGTGAGCATTTTACCGAGGTCGACTGAGAAATCTTCGACGTTGTTCGTGATGGTTGGATTTCAATTCCTGGTCAGATTTGTTTGGTGGGTCGAAAATTGGACGTAGCCAAGCTCATAATATGGCTGTAATAGTGTAACATTATTATTTTGTACACTACTTAGGGTTTTGGGACGAATATTACACCGCTTACAGGCAATTTGGCTATCCATGCACAACTCAGCACTTTTTCAAGAAGAACAACAACACTCTGAATCACACAAAATGCCCAGGTTCCGCCATCCCTGATTTTTCGCATGACCTCAGTTTTGTGACAGAAAAAAACATAGGTGTCATCCCCGCAAATATACACACTTCGAACACCGAGAAAAAAAAAATCACTGGTGGTAATTTGACCTAGATACACAGGTGAGTTATGGGACATGAAATATACACACCCTCAGGAGCCAGTTGCCTTCTTAAAGACATCACTGTTCGGACTTGGGCTGGCGGCGACTGGATAGAGCTTCCAGTAAGCCGCTTGGCCCATGATCTTTCGTTCCTGGACTGGAACTACTGGGATACCATGGCATGCATCGCGACGCAAAGATTGGCAGGCCGTGCAGGACGCAAGGTCAAGCATGGCACTCCACTTTACATCAGAGGCTCCAGACCGAGGAAGAGAGAGAGCCCGAGAATAGGCTCCGACTTGCTTCCATATCCGAGTTCGAAATCCAACCTATAAATTTTATCCCGATTAAAAATGTAGGCTTCGAAGAAGGTTCGCAACTTTATATACCACCTTCAAATGGACTACATGATTCGGATGAGCTTGTATAACTCTGGTTGTCCACGTCTCATGTCGGAAAAATAAAAATAGCCTTATACCGCACTTATCTGGCTCTCGGCCAGGATTCTTTTGTCAATATAATATCTCTATCCAAACCAGGTCCTCTTTCTGCCTCTTCCTGGTTTATCACAATGCAAGAGAGCTTCTGGGACCTCTGACAACCATCTACGAGACAACTCAAGGCTCCAAAACTCCGTTGCTTTGCTGCCGTCGTTGTCCCTGCCGTCACCCTCGAGACTTTCGCGGGGTATTACGTCGTGTGCTTGTTCGATTGTCGGACACCGGAGAAGATACCGCAGACGAGGATTTGGGCGAATTATTTAGGGGACAGCATGCAGCAGCTGTTAGAAATTGAACACCCCAGAAGTCGAGGAACGGCGAATAACGCGCGATGAAGTACAAAGACAAGTGAATTGATTGAGTGACATAACGCATAACAAATCTAATCTAATCGGGTCTCGGCTCGAACTCCAACACACCCCCATAAGCTGAAAAACATTCACATCAAATATTCAGCTTCATCTTCTTCTTTCAATGACAGGTCACGCATTGCAGCCTGTACCTCCTCTGTTGCACTCTTCTTCTTTTTCTTTTTCTTGTTCTTCTTCTTTGTCGGAGTCCCGGCGGCACTCAAAGTTGACGTGGTGAGAGTTGGGGACGGGGGACTGAGTTGATGATCAACATCGGAATTGTGAGCAGAGTAGGGGACAGCATAAGCATCAGCAAAAGTCTCGCGAATTGTGGAGTCCATGGTGTCAAGGTTGATCTCAGTCGGGAGGTCGTGGATGGCAAGAGCGAGGCGCGGGTTCATGGTGGTGGTGGTAGCGGCAATATTTCCATCTTCATGGTCATTGTCACTATCATTGCCGGCAAGGTGGGCCTGGCGTTTGCGGTTGCGAATGATCCGTCGACGAACTTTGTCAGGCATGATCGAAACACAATACTGCGCGAAATGACCAGGAATTCCACAGTGGTGACAGACATCCGGCCGATTCTTCGTGTTTGTCCAATCGAACTCTTTCCCACCATGGGCAGCAAGTGCGGTTGGAGCATCAGGATCCAGATCCAGACCCTCACCCCCATGATTCGGTCTTGCCTGCGTGGCTTTAATGACCGAATCACGCTTCTGAAGATCTGCATGCTCCCAAGCGTTAATCACAGTGATCAGGTCCGGTACGGGGCGCTGAGGCGATTCGTTCTGGAGAACGGCAGTGATAGGGGAGTAGACAGACGAAAGACCAGTGAGGATTTTATCCTGGACCATGAATGGGGGAAGGGAGATGGCGATAGCGGCGAGCGACTCTCGGCAGTGACAACAGCCTGGAGGAAGTCATCGGCGGGTTTCGTAATATCATGGGAGAGGTTGTTTAGTTGAGCCATGAGCATGGAACGGGTGGCGGGGTCCGATGTGGTGTAAAAGGAGGCCAGCTGTGCCCAAAGCAAATGACCGCTTCTTCCAACCCCAGCATTGTTAATCTTGGCCTGCACGGCTGGGCTCAGCGTGAGGTACAAGATGCCATATGCCTTCTGATTATCGTTGGTCCATTGGCGCATCTGGACGATGCCGCCTGGGACAGGAACCGATGGATCGACGGCACTCCAAGAGCCATCAGCCAATAAAAGAGCCTCTGCTTCGGGCTTCCAGGTCCAGTAGTTTACCCCACCCATAAGCTTCGAAATGTCCGATGGTTTGACCATGACAAAGGAGAGTTGGATGCAAGTTGGATGTGGAGTGGCACAAGGGACAAAGACGAGAGGACCGGGTGCTGATTGTGACAGCGTACACAGAAAAGAGGACCAAGATGTGCTTCTTTAGTAGGCAGTGGTGCGCAAGCCCATAACCTGTTAGAAATTGAACACCCCAGAAGTCGAGGAACGGCAAATAACGCGCAATGAAGTACAAAGACAAGTGAATTGATTGAGTGACATAACACATAACAAATCTAATCTAATCGGGTCTCAGCTCGAACTCCAACAGCAGCGCCTTCCGCCAATCGACCGACGGCAGCGACACCCCGGGCAACAAGCGATCCGCCAGCAGAGCTGCACCGACTCTTGCACGCCCATTGAGCAAGGCCGAAGCCTGCACCGGGAGCGGATAGGGCGGGGACGGCAGCGGCAGATCGATCGCTGATGATGTCGACCTCGCTGTGGCCTCTGGCTGACTCTACCGCATGGTGCTGCCCGACTTCATCTCTTGCTCTGCCTGCTTGGCCACGTTGGCGATGTCGTGCATCTGACGGATCTTGTGATGCAACGGGCTGCTGAAGCGCCTGGGACGAGGACCGTGGCGATACAGTACGCCGATAAGGTCGTCGGAACAGAGGTTGTGTGCAGTGTGGGTGCGTGCACATCGAAGGTTCGCGCGGAGCCAGTGGGCCCGGCTTTAAGTGCGACTTGCGAAAGGAACCAAAAAATGTCGGCATTGTGGGCGGGCAGACGATGTTTTTGGGTTTTGCCAAGTCGGACAAGGGAGCCTGCATTCGCAATTATGGAAAAAATGTCCAGCCCACATTTTTGAATGCGGCAAAGCGCGAAGTGGTCCCCAGCCGTTGAGCATGAGACTGAAGTACCTAATCAGCCTCAATAAACACAAAAGAAAGGGGGACACACCTCAAAGAAACACAGCGAAGACTTGAAAATGTGTGTATGCTCGCCTGAAAGTCTGGAGCGCGTCGATGGTGTTCATAAGAATGACGTCTGTGGATGTCTGATTCTAGAGCGCACATTTTGCTGTATATCCATCAGGTTCAATGAACACCAAAAAAAAGAGGACACACCTCAAGCAGCGAAAATTTGTTTGTACGCTCGCGATTCCCAGACTCGATGGTCGTGCACTTGTGAGTGGAGGCCGGAATTGGCATGGAGCGCGTCGTGGATCCATAACAAGACGTGGTCGCCAAGTTTCTTCGCAGTTGTGGCTGGTTGTGGACAAGTGCAACCGGTCAACTCGCTTATGTCAATACAAACTGTCAGCCCCATCAAAGGACTTTGGGCGCTTCCGCACACGTTCGTGTTGAAATAAAGGTAGCCACGGCCTTTACTCGGGAATTAGCAGAAGACCCTCGCAAACGCGCAGGGGATTCATTCAGCTATTACTACGTCTTATACAATAACTCGTCAGGAACAAATATATCTAAGTGGGGAGAATATAACTAAGTAGAGGGAAATGCAAGGTACAGTGCGGCGAATGGAAGAAGGCAGTGCAAGGGGGAGTAGGTAATTGCACCTGTTGCCTTGATACACCAGTTGGTGGCGGCGGTGACTGCGAGCGACGGACTCAAATTCCAACAATTCGCAAGCGCGCAATCGCTTCCCGTCACCTCGAGCAATGCACCGCTCAATGTTGGCTCAGTGTGCGGTTTTCGCTATTTTCTCGTGGTCGGTCGCTAGGAACAAGTACAAGCAAGTACAAGAAACGAGCTGCCGTGACGTAGCGTTGAACTGGGAAGAGCTCTCTGCAGCAGGCCATCGTTTATGTACCCGAAGAGCTTCTTCAAGTTCATCGCGAACTTGAAGGCAGAGAAATAGGCCCTTCTATTTCGCTGCACTTTGGTTTTACTTGTGTCTGTGTACCGCACTGTGCGCATTGCAGCTCTTTGCGGCTGCTTTTGCTGGTCAAGCTCTCTTGAACTTGAACTTGAACTTGGAGGCATTTGCCCACTGAATAATCTGTCAGCTGCTTTAAATTTCCTTTGGTCATCTCTAGCTTGGGTGCACTTCCAACGCTCAACAATTTTTTTTTTTTTTGGAGCCGACGCTCAACCTTCAACCAACACTTGGCTTTTTGTCCCTCAACTGGGCTCTTCATTACACGACTGTCATCGATGCATATATCCAAAACCTGTGTGCACAACAATTGGCTGGATTCCAAACCGAACCGGAGTGTCTCCCACCCTCCGTTCTACAGTAAGACTCCTGAAATGATATTCTCACTGTTCGACTGATGTCTGCGGATTCCGAGTTCCACATGTACATTTCTTTCTATTCTAAAGGTCCCTGCAAGTATGTATCATTCTGCGCATTGGTGACTTATGTTCCAACAATAGGTTCAAATACTGAGAGCATAGGTACCTACCTACACAGGTCTGTACCCCCTTGTATCGTGCCTGCTCAACATCTCCACCTCCGCGCTCGATTTGCACGAGATGATGCACATGAGCAGGCAGAACTCGTGCGTCTACTCAATTTTCAGACCATATTGTTGAGGTAGGCACGTTAGAGCTGAAGATTGAACCTCGCCAGTATACTTTGACGACTTCCACACGAGTTAGCGTTGGCAGCTACACATAGACCTCGCCATCTAAGTATGCCGGACACCCGCTCATATACGGCGCCATCAGCTAGCCACGAGTACCAACGGCACCATCTTCAATTATACTTCGCAATTCACAAACGTCATCGCCCCCTTGCTTCACTCGTTAGCAACGGAGATGTTCGAGGTCTACGCTGTGAAGGTACTCAGCGACTTGCCCACTGCAGGTGCAACTTTGGAATATAGTGCAGTCGAACTCGACGGATGTTTTGACAGCTAGAGTTGAGAGGGAGCACACGGTCGACAGGCAGGTTGGTTAGATGTGATTCTTTAACCTCCTGTCGGTGCTGATTCAATTTGTTTAAAATATCCAACACCCCCACCTCCTTGAGATTCATCACCGATGATCCCAGCCCACCCGCGATGCTTGTCTCACTTGCGATATGTTAATTTTCATAGCCTCTCAATGGTGAATTTACAGATCTGGTTCGGTCTTCTGGTGATGTGTATAGTTTCTCAAGTATTCATTTGGGCGAGGTTAGATGTTAGTAACTGGTGAATGTGTTGATGTCGACATTATGGAATGGGGTAGAGACAATGCTCAAAACTAGAAGACAAGTTTCTTCGAGTATCGACGAGAAGAATGGGAATGGGCAAGGGGGTTCGGATCCGCGAAATCCACACTATACCTCGAATTTTTTTTTCAGAGAAATCGGTGACCCCTCCCCCTCTCCAAAAAAGGAAATTCCCTTTTTCGGAAGGGATCAAATGCGCTGGAGGCCTACCAGCGGGGGTATTTCGGGTGTCGGAGGTGTTCATTATGCTCAGGATGGTCCCCAGATGTTTTAGATGGGTCAGGTATATAATCTTATGAAAAGAAAGCCCTCGCCTTCTGGGCCGACTGCCGGAACACGTGATGGCTTACTGTGTTCGGAGAGGCTGTGCTCAACCGATAACAACTGATTAACCAAATATGGCAATAATGTACCCCCCTCTAACTCAACAACCACTTCACCTCCTACCTTGAGGTCTATATTTTCTGAATCAGAATTGAAAATAGTCTCAGAATTTGACAACATTGAAAAAATCTGGAATCCGAAGCCCCTTGGGAATGGGACTCGTCCATTCGTCGGCTAACCTCGCTTAGACCCGTTGATGATGGGACTGGTCCCCGAGAATGGGACTCGGGCATCATTAAGTTTAAGCCCCGCCTGCCAGCACCACGCAGTGGGCCCCGTGGCGAGCTGATTCTCCACACAGTGGCCTACGACGAGCGCCCAGGGGGTCCGCGGGGTCTCCCCACGCTAGATTATTTTTTTTACAGCGAGAAAATGCGAAAAGTGGCGAAAAATAAGAAATAGTATGTGATAAATTACTCAGACATGCCGTCAGGCAAGGAGGGGGAACACTGTTCCCCCAGCAGTAGATATAGTTCAAAGACGTGTTGAAATACACCTGTATACGAGAATCGGATGTGTGATGCCGAGAATGATGAATGATGCGAGTGATCGCATTGCCGGGACTCGCTTAAATTTGACGAGTCCATTCCCATTCTTCTCGTATAGACTCAGTTTCTTCGCGGTTGTGGACAATCCTGCGCTTCTCAAAGTCCCGCTGTTGAGCACAGGAAAACAGAAGTAAAGCACATAATTGCTGCAGTAAGTATATTCACCAGCCCATGATACACGGGACAGCCCGACCTTAAGGCACAGCGAAAGCACTCACGCAATTCCCGGATTCATGGTCATGCACTTGTGAAAAGGTGCGAGACTGGGATTGGCCTGGAGAAGACGATGGCGTGGTTGCCGCTGTCGAGTGTAGACAAGAACATTGATTATGTCAATACGAACACGTCAGCTCATAGATGCACGTTCACCAACACACAAGGCCTCGTTCCACCTCAAGTGTTGCTCAGTCGCTGGAAGGCCACAAGCAGAAGCTCGAGTTTGAGAGGCATCGTTTGTGTCCAACTTCGGAAGATCTAGCTTCAAGCTTCAGAACTTGATATCAGAGAACTCGTTCTCCCGTTGCATCGCACTTTGGGTGTCTTGGTGTCTGTGTAGCGCACTAGGCATATGCGGCTCTTGGTTTTGTTGGCTATGCTCTCTTGAACAAGGAGTCCTGGAGGCATTTTATCTTTCTACGAATATCTCTCCACTGCTTTCAGTTTTCCTGCTGTCTGAGTCCCTCTCTGCCTCGCGCAGTGCTTCCGACGCTCAACGGCTGAGCCACCCACAGAAATTCGATAGCTACTGCATGTGTTCCCAAGGACGATAGGCAGCAAAAAAAAAAAAGGCAACGACAGCGCTTGCGCAGTTTATTTCGAGCGGCTCTGTGTCCTCGTGGATGACTAAGACATGCTCGTTCTATCGCATTCGAGAAGGCCCCGCGAGGCTCCTATTCGAGACAGACCCTCTCGCGTGAAATCCGAGCTATGTGGCAATGGTGGCCTTTCAAAATCGGAGACCATCCGTTCACGCAAGCATGGTGAATTAGCCTCGTCTTTCTGCAGGAAACTTCCTGGAGCCTAGAGAGGGTGATTCTGATTTTCTATGGTCCCGGTGTGCTCGGTCGTCGCTGCTGCGTTACTTGGTAATCCTGCTCCAGCGGGGCCTGAGTAACTCCTCCAAGGGCAATAAAGTCATTATTGATGTTCAGAGAAAATTTACCTGGATTGGTAGATGATCAACGTGAAGATGATCAACTACATGTAGGGTTCAATTCATACGCGGCTCTCATCAAAGGACGGTTATCCAGTGGACATAGAGCCGGGTTGCAGTCATCTTGAATTATATTTGGTTACCAGGTAATGAGACCTCCAATATCTAGTACATCGCGTTCATCTCTCGCAATGCCCGCGATTGCTGCTCTTGTTAACTGGCCACTAATGGATTTATTCAAAATCAGCACACACCTTGAGGAGCCCTCACTCTGACTGCCATGATTTCTGGTTCGACTGACGCCGATTCCGGCCCAGCTTAGATGGTTGATCACGGAATGAAAGGTAAGCCCGCAATTACTCCAATGTCCTAACGAACGACCCATCTGCGACAGACTGAATCAAGATTCGCGGGGAAAATAAACAACGAAAAAGGCTATGGCATTTCATTCTGTGCCGTAATAGGGAGTTTGAACGGTTTTTTTTCAAAGCTGAAATGTTGGCTGTGACGCGAAAAGACCAGCGAATATGGCAATAGCGGCGTCTTAAAGTTGATAGGATAAACCGAACTTTTTAATCTACTGGGCATTCCTGATCTGTGGACTCTTTGGGACCTTCTCGAGTCAGACTCGAGTAGTCGTTATTTTGAAGCTTCAAGTGCTGTACGGCCAGCAATCCCTGCTGCAGACTAAGGCTTCTCAGGGCGGATTTGGTGTGAATTACATATCTGCCTCTTACCTATTGGCTCTAATATTTCAGGTTTCTATTCATATTTATTGAGCTCCATCTCCGGAACGTCGACCTGGCATCCAACAATGACTTTTTTCCGTCTCTTCCTCGCTAACCTCGAATCTCAGCCTGCTCCTCTCCTCTTATAGATTGATTGCCAATAAGCCAATGGACAGATGCCTGAACTCTGGATGAGCTTGGCTCGCTAGCGCAACCATTCAATTCACAGCACTGTGCTGTGACTTGGACTGTAGCATACATAGGACACGTGTATGTCGGTACAGTACTGTTGTTCCTTATAGGGACACCGCAGTAATTCATCCTCTCCTCGTCCTCCTCCCAAATTTATCTCAGCTGATGGCTGTGTGTTTTGCTGTTCTGCTGTCTAGCACTGTGTACCTGTACCCAATCTATATTTTCATCATCTAGCACCATTCTGATCTCAGCATCCGATGTTGACAGGGATAGAGCTGAGCCACGGTGACAGGCTGTTGAGCTTTATGTGATTTCGCATCCGCAACAGGCATTAAAGCTGTGGCTTGCTATTTTTAAACCTGCTATCTCGACAGAAGCTGTGCTTCGAGGCTTGACCTTTACCTCCACCATCCCATCCGTGACTCTGCATTTGTGCAACATGGACCCAATAACAATCACCACAACACTCATAACTTTCTCGTCTTTCATCAAGGATCTCATTGAGATTGGCCAAAGCATTCAGAGCTCAATAGAAAAGGTATGGATATGATATACTCTTCTGATGAAAACATTTATTGAGATGAATTCAGGTTGGGGAGAATCGACGAAGGATCCGCGAGCTCACAAAGGATGTCCTTTGCACCCTCGCCAACCTAGCCAATCTTACCCG
>JARJLF010001437.1:0-78016 GCA_029378395.1 Mycena leptocephala | reverse complement strand
GCGATCTCTGGCCCACATTGCCTAGCGATGCCCGCGCGTTGTCACTCTTGATTCCTCCTCCTTTCCCTCTCGAAGCTCCATCTTTCTCGTTCTCATTTTCAATGTCTTCATTCATTCTCATCTTAATTTAAACCTCTGTGCAGAGCGGCGACGTCAATGCAGATAACCTCGGCAGACTGAAGGCAGCTCTCGGGGAGCGGTAGGAGCGCTAAGTACGCGTGTGCGGACGGAATACCGTGTTTATGGTGTTAGTGCTTTCCCCTGTCCTCGAGCGTGGCGGCGTCTTCCCCGTATACGTGGTCCCCATCGGCTTATCGGTCTTTTCAGGCGGACGACAAAACCGGCATTCCCTACCTCTCCTCCGCGTCCCAATCCGCCGTGTGCTACCTTGTCGGCATTGGCGTCGGCGTCGGCGCCAGCGCCTGCGGCAGCTAGGGTCAATCTGGCGAAGTGTCGTAGGGAACGTATCATGCTACCACCCTCAGCGGACGGCGTCCGTGCAAACGTCGGTGACTCATTCGGGGAAATCGGAATACAGGCGCGGAAATGGGAGCCCGTCGAGCTACACGAAGAGCCCGTCGACGTACAGGACCACGAGCGCGAGTTATTTCAAGTACATCTACGACGCCTTCAAGCACCTCAGACTGCATGAGCTATACCAGTGCTTTGACCTCCCGTACACTGGCAGTGCCGCCAACGGGGCGGTACACCACACCCCGCGCCGGGGCCCTTCCCCTCCGCTCGCTCTTCGAACTACTAGGGGTCGGAGAACGGGGAAAGGATGAGGAACGGCAAGTGTGCCTCGTTCCTGTGATTTTTTATTCGACGCTGACTTGTTTCTGTTTCTTTTTTTCCCTGCTTCCCCATCCCGTTTTGCTATGTCCATCGCCACCTGCTGTGCATTATACCGTCGACGACTCGCACAGATTTTGTGCTGGCGATTCCCTTTTTCGGACCCATCAACCGCTCACGTAATCCTCTCCTCCACTTCACACAAACGATCTTTCCTCGCCTGACGCTGGGACTCGCGGGTTTCGAACCGGGGAAGCGATATCTTTGGTTCAGGACAACTCCTCCTCACTCGGTGTCCGGATACCCGCCAATTTCGATATTAAGGGCCAAATTGGGATCCCGCTGCTGGCTTTTTGGGAATACGCATTTCCCCTTCCTCTGCGCAGACCCAACGCGACGGTATTCTACACCGGCCCGGTATGCCCTCCCCCCCCCTCCGCACGGCCACGGAGCACGATAGGGACAAGGACAGGACGACCTGAGCGCGGGGATGAGAGGCCGAGTACGGCGGATGATGAGTGTCCTTTTCATTCATTCTTTTTGGGGAGGGTGCGCGTGGGATATGCGGATGGGGGATGGATCCATGCCGAGGATCGGGTTAACGGGAGACTGGAAGCGTATCCACGTCCTTCCTTTCCCTCCCTCACTGCGCGTGCCGCCGATGGCGACGTGGCACTCATCCCTTCATCCACTCCCCCCGTCCTCTCCCCTCCCTCTCGTTCTTCCTCCTCCATTTCTATGACATCCTAACTCACCTCTTTCTCAGGTCGAGTTTAGGGTTAGGGCTCCCGTGCTCATCCTCCCACTCGTACGGGACGGGAGACGGGACCATCGTTTACCCCGCACTTGTCAGGTCATCAGCCACCAGCATACCCTGAGGCACATCCGTCGCGTATGGGCCCGTCCTTACCGCCTGCAGTCCCGGCGTTCGCGGTACCGCCTCCAGCGTTTCTGCCAGCTCGACGTACGCGAATGCGACGGCGCTTAGTACGAGCACGGTGCGGCAAAGCACGGCGTTCCCACTGCTGGCCAATCTCCGAGCGGCGCGCGCGGACGCTGCTAGAGGGGCCCGGGCGCGAGACGCAGATGCTGCGCGGGATGCGGAGCTGTAGCGGCGGAGGCGGATGCAAGGGAGGAGGAGGAACGGACGACGCTCTCCTCGCTCTCGCAAGGCGGAATTCGGAGACGTGTGGGACTGCTTGGCTGGGTGGTCGTGAAGGGTGAGTCTAGTTTTTGTATGCGTCGGTGCGCGTCTCTTCTCCATCTCATGCCCCATCCATTATCCGTCCACCATCTCCCGATCCTCTGAGCCCTCCTTCGTTCCTCCTCGTCCTCTCGCTCTCCCTTGCGTTGCCGCCTCCACGTACCTTCCTAATCCCATCTCTCCCTTCCTTCGCTCCTGATGCGCATCTCGGGCTCAGACCCCAACATCCCCAACGCCGAGACACGCCTCGCCGTCCTGACATAGCTCATTCCGAAGCAGCACGTGACGATGGATGATGCCCGGGGAAGATTACAGTGGGCTGGGCTGGGTGACTTCGTTTCAGCGGAGCCTGTGGCTCTGCGGGTGCGCAGTTGTGCTGCGGGCGGCGTCAGGTGTCGAGGCACTGTGAGTCTGACTTGTAGGCGGAGCGAGCCCGTCCTCGTCGAGAGCCTTTGCGCCGCCGATGGTGCTGGTAGTGTCTGATGACGCGTTGATGATACCGACCAGTGTGCGTCGCCTCCAGAGGTTCGGAGAGCTCTTCGGCGTGTGCGCGTCACATAGCGCTCGCTAGGGTTAGGGTTACCGTGGGCACGCAGGTGTAGCGGTGGTTGTATCTTTGCACCCTTGATTTCTCTTTCCGAATTCCTACTTCGCCATGCGACGATATCTGTTTTTTAATTCACATTCATACATGTCCGTCGCAGTCGTGTTTCATCTACCTACACACACGCGAGCTTCCAGTAAGTTGCCCCCAAGTCAGAGCCAAGGTGCGTGCAGATTCCGGCCCGAAACCGTTGGAGTTTCATTTGTTTCCAGTGCTGTCATACCTCCATCTGACTTCTATTGTTTCTGCCCCCTACCTAGCCTCGCCATCTTCCGCCTTACTGCTCATGCGCACGGCAAAGCAGGCGTCCGACGCCCCATCCCGACATGCCTAGATATACCGTGCGCGTTCTCGATTCATTTGTTCCTTCCTTCGTTTGCTTCTACGACGACCTTCATACTTCCTCCTTCTTGTCCTCTTCCGAAAATTGGTCTTACCTGCCAGTTGCGAGTTTGCATCAGTCCTCGTTCGACTGCATCTGCTCGTTGTTTCTCTCGCTGCGTTCATTTCGGGATGTCGACAATGCACACGCGCAGATGCGCGATGCCACCCTCCAGACTGTCGATCCGCGATGACCGTTATGAGGGTATTTTCCGCCGGATGCACGTTTTTTCCCGAGGAAACCATTTTGAGCCGCTATTTACTGCCCTCAATCTGGCTATTTTGTAAAATATCCTGTCTCTGCTCCCTGATTGGCGTGTTGATAGGCTACCGTTGGAGGCGTGCCGAATGGAAGGCTAATGGCCCAGAACACCAGTATGCCCTGCTCGTCCTGAAGGCAGATCTGACCGTCCCCACTAAACAATGAGTGGGTGACCAAAATCGATTTTCATCCCAAGACCATCCCGAGCCATTGACAATGGAGTCCTGATCAAGAAATCCTCCAGTGTCCCCAGGCTGTGCATGCGTGATTACGAGCACTTTTATGTACGTTATAAAAGTGCTATTCCAATTCATTGTTTGTAGACCATAGAGAGCTTGCGCAAAAGCCGCACGCGGCACTATACTTTTTTGGCTCCGGAGCATCACTAGGAGTGTCGAATAGCACCCTCTGACCACCAGAGCGAAACAAATAAAAAGCCGCGTGCAGTGAGTTTGCGCAAGCTCTCTAATAACCGCCACATACATTTGCCCGGTCTACGCCGCTTTGGAAAGCGTTCTTGTGCCCAGCTCCGATTTGCCATCCAGAATCAATATTTCTTCTCTCAAAGCGCTTTAAAATTCAACAGAACATGAAACCACCACAAATGGAAAGGAATTTAACAGCTGTACAAATGCGGAACGAGGTCAATCTACATAATGTACCCACGACATATCCAACGAAAATTTCCATCTATCCAACGAGCTGAGGGCTCTGCTTCTGCAATATTCCAACCCCTCTTCCAACCCCGGTCACGTCAATGTTGGAGTCAAAATTCTGGAAGGCATAATCAAATACTACCTCAAATGTAACACAGAAACTTACGCCCACGACAATGGTGTCGTCAGCGGTGGTACCATCGGTCGTACATATACTGACACCAGTGCGAGCAATGAGATTGAGGTTCATGCTTCCACCGCTTTCAATCTGCGGTTCTGCCCAGAACGAACTTTGTGGGACAGTGATCGCCGCTGCGGAAGCACCTTGAGAAATTGGGGCGCGGCAGTTCAGTGTTGCCATTAGCATATTGGAATACCTAAGGGATCAGTTGATTTGTGCCAAAATCGATAGATGATCCCACTTACAGTCTGCCCAGGATGAAAAAGCTATTAAACCTCGCGATTAGACCGGTTTTTGGCGGCCATAAGCGACGCTCACAAAATGTAGTGGATATTCCATTCTCGACAGCTAAGCCACAGGGTGCCTTCAATCAAGGCCGCGAAGCTAGTTACAAAGCCGGTCTCAACGTTGAAGCGAATTAATTTATTGATGAGCCCAGTGGTGCGCTGGTACTGAGATGTTCGTTTGTGGCTGGCAAGCTTGGACACGAATTAGTTGCGAGTATACAAATCTTGACGGGACTTACTATATAAATTAATGAAGCTGTTATGAGGAGATCGCATGCAGCGCTCCCACTGAGCCAGAGCTTTCATTTGCGCGATTGACTCAGTTGAAATAACTAGAATACTTGAAATACCACCGTGATCTCCGGCCACAGAGCAAAGAGGTGAGACACAGTCCGCCCTGATGGCAATCTGAGCACGGCGATACTCAGATGGATATGTGTTAAATAAGGGCGATGAAACCTACCACCATCCCGGAGTAGAATGCCGCCGCAACTTGGATGAGTATCACCTGGCCGCCAGTTAGGCCAACACAGGTCCCAGAACACTCAAGGCAACTTACACAGCCAATTAATATGGGAAGCCACAGCCGCCGATTCGTCAAGCTCCATATGCGCCACGAGTAGAAGCCTTGCGCCATAGCGGCCACTAGACAAGAACAATCAGCATCCGTCCTAGTGTTCCACGGCTTACTGACAGATGGCATTGAGAGGAAGCATAACCAACCAGGTCCAGTCAAGCTCCCCAGGGTGTCAGTATCCCCCCAACCTGGTCCGAACGCATTCCATGCCCCGATAGTGATCAGAATACTGAATCCTGTCTCCAGGACGAACATTGCCCACACTGTTTTATTACCTTGTCAGGGTCTAAATTCCATTTCCGTAAAGGGGAGCCACATACCGAGTGCTTTGATTCCGAGTCGATCTCGCGGAAAGGCCTCACAGTACATGTCTGCCAACATTGTTAACCCCCAGGATTGACGAGGCGAACGATCAACCCACAGACTTGGACAATAAGCATCCCGTATAGGAAGTAACTCCACATATAACCCAGGACCTGTGCAACGAATTGAGTGAGCCTGTGGCAATGTTAAGGATACCTATTAATACAAGTGGGCCGGTACTGAATATAATGGGGATTCAGCATCAAGGTCATTATTTGGTGGTAAGAGGACGCAGGCTTACAGAAGAGGAATATTGAGACCAGGGATAACTACAGGGCCATTGGAAAACAGATAGTGGGTGTAGCTGTGGTGGCGGTATTATATACATCCTGCAAGCGCCTTGGAGCTCCTTCCATAATCGTCCTGTCACCCCGCCATCCAGTTAGCCGCCGAAAAAGAATACATTCATCTCACTCGAATTTCCACTCCCATCCTCAATAGAGAACGGGCGCTAGATGATCATCAACTGCAGTGTACAATAGGTGCGTCAGGTAAGCGCCAGGCACATTTCACCTGCCTGATCCTGTCTACAATAGTACAGTTCTAACTAATAAGACACCCCGCCACCAAAGTTGGACAACCTGCAGACACCGCTGTCCGAGTCGGCGATGATGCTCTCCCGAGATGGGCCAGCTTAGCCCAGTGTGATCACAAGACTTTGAGGCGATCATACTCCGACACCACAGTTGGACAAGCTGGAGACACCGCTGTCTCGCTAGCAAATTTGTTTTCTGCAAACGATTTTCGTGAATCGGTGTCGGTGTAGCTGTGTAAAACAAAATGGATCCCTGTGCATCGTCTTGTTAGCCCGGTCAAACAGTAAAGGCAACCGCGGGGATGACATCTGACACCGTCCAAATTTAACGCTTCACGTTCATTATGTCGATGTCGTGTGCCTGGGAGCGCAGACGATGTAATCGGCAGGCGCTTAGTGAAGATGTCGCGCAGTTCGAGCCGTTGGGATCGATGCAACAGCCAGCTGGAGCAAATTTTTAGTGGTATTTATTCCTTCACTCTGCTGAAAACGGCACCGAACAACTTGCATTAAGTAATGTTAACATTGGTGACGCATAGAACTGGTCGCTAAAGTTAGGTTCGACCACTTGATTGGCGCGCGGGTGTCTAATTAGTTAGAACTATACTATTGTGGATAGGATCAGGCAGGTGAAATGTGCCTGGGGCTTGCCTGACGCGCCTATCCGCAGTTCCAATTGGACCAGACAGTCCCTGTAGCTCGTGAGGCGTGCTTACCGCAAAAGCAGGGAAAGTTGCACCTGTCGCGTCTATTCCTAAGTGTAGGCGACAGCGGAACGCAGTGTGTCGCGGCGGTGTCGCCGGAATCTCAGATTACTCCTTTCCTTGAAATATGGTCATTGATGGTGCTATCCCTGCGCGAACCGTGCAAAACTCTCTCTAAACCCAAAGAATGTATTGTTCGATTGGACTCGCAAAGACGGCTCGGAAGAACATACCGAGCGCCAATATTTGCTCGCCCGTTGACTGTCTGCGCCGCGTAGGAGTGCAGCATTGGAACTCGAGCGAGATGCGGGAGGCACGATAGTTCTGGAAGCAAAGAAGATACATTGAAAACCTGGTCAGTAATCACGCGTTCAGACCCCCCCTAGGCACAGGTCTGCCAGATCCTGATAGGCAGATGTGTAGGCAGACCAGTGTGCCGACCCTTGCCCATCCATCTGCCCATCCTGCCGAGGTTGGTCTAGGTATTCCCACTGGATTAGGCCACATAGACTCACGTGGGCCGATGAGCCTAGCTAAGCCTAGTTAGCCAAATTCAAAATCTGACATGGTTTGTGCCCATCCAGCCATTCCAACCAACACCAACCTAGACCCAGGTCGGCCAAGGTTGACCAAGGTTGGCCAAGATAGGCACACCACTGTAGGCGAAGATCTACCAAGGTGGCAGGCTTTGCCTCGGTAGGGATGCTAGACCAACGTTGGCCGACGCCTATTAGGGTAGACCAACCTCGGCTTGGGTGGGCAGTCCGTAGGCGGGGATCGGTGAAGGTGGGCACATCTGTGCCTATGGGGGGGTCTGAATGCAGTGAATGAGGAGAGGAGACGCGGAGGGTGGCTGAGGATCGACGAGTCGCTCCAAGACTGCAGGCGAGCCGACTGAGACTACCTCGCCTTAAGCGATCGAGAAGACGGGTGGAAGGGTCAGGCATGACGGAAGATGGGGGGGGAGAGGGGAGAACGGGCGCGACTGGAAGTAGGAAACTATTTCGGGGAATATGTGTCGGGCTTTATGAGACAGCACAAAGGTGTGTCAGTTTTCCCGCTGTGTGTCGGATGCACAAAGTGTGTCGCGGTCTCGGGTTTTAGGGAGCCTCGATTTTACTTTTAATTCATATGATGCGACTTGGATTTTAAGTTCTTTTCTCATTTATGGCGGTGAATGATGACTCAGATCTTAGACTTGGATGTATGCAACGACCTCAGAGCGATCCGAGGATTTTGATTTCGGGCACCGTCGAGGGATGGAACCCCTGAGTGTGCGCTACATCATCGGGGCGCAAGGCTCAGAATTCCTCTACCTTTCTCCCAGCCAGAAAACGGAGAACAACACCTTTCCGCCCATTCACTGGCCAGTAATTCTGGCGTCTGCCTCGGTAAACCTCTCCGCTGAAGAGGCTGCCCATTATGCGGCGTCAAGAAATTCTGGACCGGTAGACACTCAGGGTGCGGTTATCTCTACAAGAGGAAGAGGAGCAGCATTTCCTCGATGCAGCTGACCGGGTAACTTTTGACTTGCTTCGGCCATTTCTTCAAGTCGTTGAAACTGCTCACAGGTGCTCGCGTGGGAGGGTTTGCCGGATTCTTCATACCAAGCGAAAGCTCGAGTACTCATACTACGTGTGTCGGAACAGCAGCGTCAGCAGCTCCTGACGTCCCTTTTTATCACTCGTTCGGCGGTGGGTTCGGAGACGTCTGCCACGCCAGATATCTGGGGGAGGACATTGCTGTTAAATGCATACGGACGTTCACTGATAGCGCCTTGTCCAGCAAGAAACGGATGAAATTCTGCAGAGAGGCGCTCCTTTGGCAGAGTTTGAAACACCAGTTTATCCTGCCCTTCCTCGGCTGCCGAAGGATTGTGTGAGGAGACGCAGATCCCGCGTTGAGCCTGGCCACAAGTATGTACATGTTGATTTGACGTCCACTGGTTGTAAGAAGCGCCCGACTACAACAAAACGAGGTACGAGCTCAAAAATTGTTGTAGTGTCTGTTTATAAGAGACTAGCACCCGACGGGAAGCTCGATATGGGAAGAGCATGTGCATGAACGTCCTGCGCAACCATTGAAAAGCTTGGGGTGCCCCAGAGCCTTGCGGCGCTTCGCCTTTTCGGGAACCGAATAGCGGTCATATCAGAATTGATCTCCCTGGACCTTGCGCCACTTCCCTGTCCATCAAGTGTTGAGAGGAATGGTGGCCAGAGGGGAAGGAGGCACCTTGTGAGGACGATTAAATTGGGGGGGAATCAAACTGATTTATTTGAGTACAGCTCGAGTCCTTATATACAGAAACATGTGTAATATGTACTTAGTAAAAGGCTGTCCAAGGAAACGTGAACCATAAGGTTTGTCCATGACCGCGACCATCGCTCCACCATCAAATAAACCTTTCACTCGCACCTTGCCCTCCAACGACCCATGTATCACCCAATGAATAAAGGGTTCGCATTTTTCTCTCATCTTGTCGTTCACTGTGTACAAGTCAACGATCTCGTATTCATCAGCCAAGAAAACATGTTGTTGTATGGATGGGCAACCGGGGTGTTCTTTTGGCCCTGGTTCCCGGATCGTCCGTTGAGCCTCTACTCAGACGACCCTTCCGGAAAATCCTCCTCCACGTATCTCCAAAGTCCATCCAGTCCGCGATGGCGTTTACTTGCACGGGGGGGGATTGGTGCGAATGTATTGTGACGAGACCTCGGAACGTTGACTCTTTCCGTGGAATTTTCGCCGCGGTGCACTCACTGCTTCCTGTGTCTGGGAGTTGTAACCTTCCCACACGAAGAAACACTCGCCCGAACCAGGTGCCGTTGTTCCGGAGACAGTGGGTACCGACGAGCTCAAGCCGAGGTTGGGCTCCTGCATACGCCGTTGATATGGCCCACAAAATGTGAAGGCTGAATCTCACGATTTTTGCGATTTCTAAGGCTAAAGCCTAGCCCAGAGATTGGCGGAGATTGTGCCCTAGGGCCTGTACGACAGCCCTAGGGCACCTGTTTCTGGTGATACTAAAGAAGAGCTAGGGTGAGCTCCAAACCACTGGCTGTAGTACTTTAGTGCAAACTAAGTACACTATCAAGGAGATAAACATATAAGCCCAAGAAGTCCAGCTAGGGATCATAACTCTACTAGGAGTACCAATGGCTGCACAGGAAAGGTCCTAGGAAGAGAGATGGACAGCTAGGGAGAAGTAGACGCCTAGGCACAGATATCGTATGGGAAGCTTGCTTCCTAGGAGGTGTCTAGTCGATAGTGACTAGTCAGCTAGGGCCAGTGAAGTGCCCTAGGGCGACGTTACTGAAGATTTGTCGAGTATTAGTTAAGTTCTACTTAACCAGACGGAACGAGTACTCTGAGGAGCGTGCTCTGACAGTCGAGGCGAGGCTAGGAGACATGTGACGTATGCGACGCGTCGCGAGGTGCCAAACAAAGACAAGTAACTCTTTGTGGCAGCAGTGTTGATTGTAGAGAAGGCAGACACCGAAGTGTAGGCGTCCTAGCGGCGTGATGGCAGATGGAGTTCCACATTATACCTCGTAATGACCTAAGGAAGCTTGGATTATAACCAAGCTGGAGACATTCGTCCCCAGCGGGAGCAATCGGCTGGCCTAGGGCATTACAAATATACCCAAAACAGACCTAGGGGTCAACCTGGATGACTATTTCGGCCATTCCATCATGACGATGATAGGGCGTGCTCCCGGGCACGCGTAAAAACCACAGTTTTTATTCAATTTTGAACTATCTTACGGGACAATGTGAGGCTTGGGAACAGAGCGTACACTCACCTCGGAGTGGTAGGCTACGCTGTTGACAGTCGAAAGTCAGCGGGTCACTAGAGATAATTACTTAACAATGGCCCTAACCAGGTCAACGTTCTGCTCAATTAAACAACCACCGTTGAGCTCCGGGAAGCAGCTAAACACTGTTTCGTTGAGTACTAGAAGCGAACAAGAGGAACTATTGAAGTCTTAAGGGCTGGCCGCTGATGCGGAGTGCCATAGCAGAACAGAAGGATATACGGATACACTTAGTAGGAGTCAGCGGGTGACTCTTGCATTCTAACGGATGCTTGAGTTCAACTGCGGGAGACGACTACTGGCTAAAGAAGAGATGTGACAGATTGTGTCAGAGTCAGCGGGAGATCCCTGTAAAAGGATATAGCAACCGTTGAGGATCCCCAGGCGATGTCTAACACTTTGATTGATATATTGACAAGAATGGTAGCCATCAGGGATTCCTTCCCCGGTGACTACTTGAAACGAACACTACCCTTTGGAGTCGCCCGTTGACTACGGTGCTACTCCGGGTGACTTGAAATCCGATGAAGGTGTACTCTGTGTTGATATCATGAATGACAGAGTCACCCGGCGACTTTCTGAAAGTCACGATTGAATACTGTTAGTAGGAGAGTCGCCCGGCGACTCTCTGAAAGTCCCCCGCTGACTCTGAAAGTCACTATTTGACTTCCAGAGACTCAGCGGGAGCATGAAGGAACTGAAGGTGTACTCCCGGAGGCTTGTACCAGCCAATCGGTGACCTGCCAACTAGAAAAGATGAACGTGATTGTTCACCGGAAGTTACTACCGGAGTTGTGATCTATCATTGATCGTCTCCGGGAGACATTTGTAACACTCCCGCTGACCATTTCATGTTGAAGTATTGGACAGAAGGAAAGCTCGCTACTGAAGTGGTCTTTGTTAAGCTCCCGCCAGGCATCTAGAGGTCAGCGGGAGGATTGTACTCTGTTATGAAGTCAGAGATGGTTCCCCGGAAGGGCTTGGCAACGAGCACGCAATATGGTGCAAGCATCAGATACACATGGTTCTTCCCCGGGAAGACACCATTATACCCACGGGTGGTGAAATCCACTTCATATGATTGGTTGCTAGCTGTCAGCGGGTCACTCCGGCTGATTCCGCAGCACAGAAGAATGTTCCTACCTTTCCTTTTATCCCCGCTGAGTGTCTTGTAAATGTATAAAAGCCATAGTTTAGTTTAGTTTCGGTAGTCAATCCTGGCCCCACCTTCGGGTGCGTGGTTCAGTTGAACTCAATGACAATGATATGATATAGTACACTATCACCCGGGGAAAGGGCCGTTAGTAGACTCAGAGAATTTGAATGGATAGGACTTGTCAGAAACAGAAAGATTCGATATAGTTGGAGAAGCCTGCGTGAACTTGCAGCCGTTAGTATAAGTGCACCGTCACCCGGGGACGCATTGCCATCTAGCCGCCGGCCGTTCAACCCTACCCTCCATTGAGAGCGTAGGTTCTAGAGTGGAAGACGCCCCGCTGAATCGGTTCACCCGTCGACGTACCCCGCGTTGGTTGAGGTCGGCCGCTGATGCTGTTTTTCTGACTTGTTTCTTGAAGTCAGTTACTCTGAGCTATGACATGGCCCTGTCGAAATAGAAATTGACATTCACCGGGAGCTCTGCTATAAGAAATAGCATTCATCCGCATTCATTGAAATGTGAACAACATCTTGAAGGGTTTCTAAATCCTACTTCCCGAACTCACATACAACAAAAGCATTGCGATTTGGAGTTTGTGATTGATATTAGATTTTGGATTTGTTGGGTTATAGTGATTCGTTCGCTCCCGCTCACTTATTTGAGTCGATTGATTTCACGGCTGCACCCCAGTGCACCGTTTCAACGATTCAACTCGGCACTCAAGCACCTGATTCTTTCTTATATAGCACCTCATCTCAGTTACTCAATTCGTATTATCTCATGTATTTCGTAAAGTAGTATAAAAGGGCAGAAGGAACCCCACAGAAGACCAGTTCATTGCACCCCCAGTTCACCTAGGCAGTTGCCAAAGCCAGCTTCACCGGTGATAGTGTTCTCAGGTCGGCTTCGCGGAGAATAGCATTTCTCTGTTTGTAGTTGTTCTATAACATTGGAGTTTAGTTGTTGGCTCAACGATTGAGTTTTGATTTAAGCTTCAGACCTCGAGTGACTGTGAGAAGGCACCCTAGGAATCATTGGACCATTGTTGGCTAAGGCTGCGCAGTGAGACGCTTGGGCATAGACTTATCTGTATGGGATTTGTTCTATAGAGTCAAGGTCATTCATTGGTAGACCCTCAGTAATCGTGAGACAGTGCAAACATTCTTTGGTTTAACAGCCAGAGTCTGCTACCTGATAGGTGATGGTGGTATCATACAGCTAGGAGCTAGGTAGTTCCTAGGGGCACACAAATTGTTGTATCTGTGGCTGGCTAAGGCTGTCACGATTTCGACCATAATCTCGCTCAGGAACACAAAATCGTCCTCATTGGGTAAAGCCGACTCCGACTTCGTTTCTGGACACAGTTCTTATCATGACAAGCCAATCCTGGACAATCAGTGTTGCCGACACAAAGACCATCCAGTCAGAGATATGAATGCCATGCTGGAAACAAAGTTGGACATTACATGCAGACACAGCACACGAGCAATGAGGGACACACATTTAATTAATAAGTTATGACAGGCACAGCCTTACACGCGGTTACGGGTTATTGTATATATTTATATCTGTAGTTCACACGACTCGTTAAACAGTATAAGTAGAGTAGTATTTCTCTTTAGTCTTTTATTCTAAAACATTCTTGGCTATATCTCACTCCCCAATCCCTGCTTTCTTACCGAGCAGTGGACGAGAGGCCTTGAGCGTGACATAATAAAAGACTACCCTTCATACCCTCATACCGTCATCCTATCTCGACCTCCTTTCCCTTTCTCCCCACCCTTCCACTTGCACTTCTTGCGTGTCTTCATACTCTCTGCTTGGACTCTCGTACTTGTAGACCCATTTCCTTATTCCCACCCGCGACCCTTACCTCGTCCACACGAGTATAAAAATTGCAGCGACAATCTTGGTGGGCCGTTCACACAGACCAGATGCTAGGCCATGGGAAACGTTGAGTCCGTCCCAAGCCATAGCAGTCGCAGGAGCACTAGCCAGATCTTCGAGAGGGCTATCTCGCTATTGCGGGGGTGTTGTAGAAGACCCCGGTAGTTCTGTAGCAAGAGCCACACCTTGACTTCACCACCTGCTTTGTGCGGAAACCGATTACCGGCCCACCGTGACTTTCCAGGCCCCAATCCTTCAATCTCCACGACTTCTCTAATTCAGAGGACGAGTCGGAGCATACCATCTGCCCCTCCCGACCATTTCTCCTCCGTCCACCTATTAGTGGACAGCTCGATATCCCGACGCGTCTCACATTACCACATCCTAACCGCTGCCCCCTCTCACCCATCATGTCCCAACGCGGTGTCTCTCCACTTAATTTCCAATCGTCACCCATGCAAGGATCGCCACGATCCCTCCACAACAACCTTCACCTGCGACTCATACCGCATATCATGTCGGTCCACCCCCGCAAACTGCCCCAGCACCAGAGGCAGTGAATGCGCAACAACCCCGCGCCCCAATGTCACCCGAGCCCTGGCTGGAATATTCCAGGCTCTTCCCCGAGGCCGACCACCTCGAGGATTGTCTCGCCCGGATGCCTCCCTGCTTCGATGGCCATGACAAGGCCAAGTGGGAACATTCGCGGATACCCTCACCACGTATTTGGGGGCATACGAGTCGGAGCTGGACACTGACCAAAGAAGAATATACTTTGTCCTCTCATTATTGAGGGCAGAGGATGGTTTCAATTGCCCTGCTTCCAATTGGGCAAGGAATTGGAAACATAGCCACATGAGCTACAGGTCTCTCAACCAAGGAGAGACATTCCTCGACTTCATCCAAGAACTCGAGAAGACGTTCCAAGATCAGAACGTCAAGGAGACGGCGTTTCTACGCCTTCTCGGGACTCAGCAGGGGAAGACGCCCTTGGCCGATTTTCTTCAGGCATTCGAGCTGAATGCCGAAGAGGCCGGATATCGACCCGGCAAAGTAGAGCACGACACGTTCTTGTGTCAAACTCTGGAGGCCCTTATCGCGGATGGGGTCAGATGCCAGCTGTATGCTGGAGGGATTGAGATTCCGGGGGAATACTGGAATCTGAAGAAGCGGCTGCTGACGATCAGCAGCATCATGGAGCGTGGGAAGCTCCTTCAGTTTCAACGGGAGCAGGGGGGATGTTTTGGATTCCTCCTAAGCCCCCTGTCCACCACCCGCGACACAAAATAAAAAGGCGGGACCAGGGGTAGCTACCAAGCTATCACGGGGCGAGGAGGCCCCCATGGATGTGGATAGGGCACGGCAGAACGTCCGACCCTTTACATGCTATAACTGTGGCAAGGAGGGCCACATGAAGAGGGAGTGCCCGGAGCCTCCCAAGAAAAGATTCAATATCCGGTCGATCAAGACCGAAGACTATACGCAGGAGGACCTGCAGGCTCTCGCAGCCATACTGCGAGAGAAGGGTTTTTAAAGGGGCCCCCGCTTACGGCCAAAGCGGGCCCCCGGATACAAAGTACGGACGCTATACGGACTTAAGTAAGGTAGATACTACGGACAAAGTAGTAGATGATATATACACAGAAGAAAATGCTAGTTTACGAAAGAGTATACACGATTTCTTAGTAGCTAGTGTAGAAAATAACAAAAAATACGTATCTTAGAGAATCAGAATCGGAAAAATAACTTAAAAAACAAATCGAAGGATGAGGCAGAGAAGAGGTGGAGCGCGTACAAAAAGGCCCCTGGAACCCAAACCAGTGAGAAAAATAGTGAGATGAAAAAGGGCGGCGATGCCGCGGAGGCTCAATCCTTGAAAAAGGAGGAAGCGCCTAAATGGAAGGCGACCGAGTACCATTTGGCTTAAAGAAAATGGAAGCTGCGAAATGGTTGGCTCGGAGAGCGATGGGTGCGACGGAGGATAAGCTCGCAAAGGAGCTTAGGGAATATCAACGGCAGAGGAAGCATCACGAGATGCTCGTTCCTATTACGTTAACTGCGTTACACAATGGGAAGACGCGCGCAGTCAAGGCTCTTCTCGATAATGGATGCACTACCACATGCATTGATCGAGATTACGCCAAGGCTGAGGGCTTCGAGCTCCAAGAGCTTGACGTGCACATCGTCGCCCGCAACGCAGATGGAACAGAGAACGTTCGGGGTAAGATCACTCACTATGTTGAGATGATCATGACCATTGGACCCCACTCGGAGCGGCAATGTTTCCTGGTCACCGGGCTCGGAAAAGCTCGCGTGTTCATTGGGTACGATTGGTTGTTCGAACACAACCCCGAGATCGACTGGAGAAACCAAAAGATAGTCTTCAGTCGCTGCCCGCCCGAATGCAACATGAAGGGCACGGAATCCCGGACCGGAGTGCGAAAGGAAGAAGCGATTGAGGAAGGCGAGTCCATCCTATTGGTGGACTTCGCAGAAGCGATCGATCTGCGCCTAAAAGAGACATCGGCGCAGAAGTTGGCAGAAGAAGCCAACCATGGGAAGGAGAAGATGACGGAAGAGAAGATCCCGGAGCAGTATCACGAGTTCGTGAAAGTATTCGCCAAGGAATCTTTCGACTCATTACCAGAAAAACGCTCATGGGATCATGCAATTGAGCTCAAGCCAGGATCGAAGGCTGTAGATTGCAAGATCTATCCGTTATCGGTGACAGAGCAGGGGAAGCTGAACGAGTTCTTAGAGGAGAACTTGAAGAGTGGAAGGATCCCCCGTCGAAGTCCCCGATGGCATCAGCATTCTTCTTTATCAAGAAGAAAGATGGCAGTCTGTGACCAGTGCAGGATTATCGGAAGCTCAATGAGATGACAATTAAAAATCGTTATCCACTTCCGCTAATTTCGGAGCTAGTAAATAAACTCCGAAGTGCCAAGATATTCACGAAGTTGGACATCAGGTGGGGGTACAACAACGTGCGGATCAAAGAGGGAGACGAGTGGAAGGCGGCATTCCAGACCAACCGAGGGCTGTTCGAGCCGCTCGTGATGTTCTTTGGGCTTACAAACTCGCCCGCAACTTTCCAAACCATGATGAATGATATCCTTCGAGATTTAATCAACGAAGGACATGTCATTGTATTTGGATGACATCCTCATTTTCACGGAGAACATGGAGGAACATCGGGAAATCGTGAAGCGAGTATTAGAAGTGCTCCAGGAAAACAAACTCTTTCTCAAACCTGAGAAGTGCGAGTTCGAACGCACTGAGATAGAGTACCTGGGAGTGATCATCTCGCATAACTCAATGAAGATGGACCCCGTGAAGATCGCCGGATCATGGAGTGGCCCGAACCAAAGAACCTAAAACAAACACAGGCGTTCTTAGGGTTCGTAAACTTCTACCGGAGATTTGTCCGAGGATATAGCGAGGTTGCGAAGCCGCTCATGAAGTTGACCGGGAAGATGGGCTGGAGTTGGGGAGCGGAGCAGAAGGAGGCGTTCCAGAAGCTAAAAAATAGAATAGCTGAGGACATAGTACTAGCGCTCCCCACGGATGAAGGGAAATTCCGGCTTGAAGCGAGCGTCCGACGGAGCCACAGGAGCCAGTGCTGGAGCAAGAACAGGAGGGCGAATGGCGCCCTGTAGCGTTCCAATCACATGGATTGAACGACACCGAGCGGAATTATGAGATCTATGACAAAGAGATGCTCGCGATAATGCTCGCCCTGGATGAGTACCGGCAGCTGCTTATGGGAGCAAGACAGACGTTCGAGATCTGGACAGATCATCAGAATCTCGAATATTTCAAAAAGCCCCAAAAGCTCAATCGGAGGCAGGCGCGGTGGATAACGGAATTGTCCGAATATGATTTTTCGCTCAAACATCGACCCGGAGCATTAAATCAAAAGGCTGATCTCTTATCTCGGAGATCAGATCACAATCAAGGAAAGGACGACAATAAAGATGTCGTACTTCTGAAGCCCGAGTACTTCCGAGCACAGGATGTAGTGCTCACAGGACCAGAAGATGAAGTACTTGATGAGATCAAGAAGGAGAAGAAGGTCGATAAAAGCGTTAAGCTGGCGCTCAAGAAAAAGTTACCAGCCTGGGAAAAGAAAGACAATATTATATTTTATAACGGATTAATCTATGTTCCTCGCAATGAGGAACTTCGCGATAAAATTATTGGATTGCATCACGACGCGCCCCTGCTCGGCCATCCTGGAGAGAACCGCACGCAGGAGATGATAGAACGTAATTATTGGTGGCCGCGATTGGGAAACCAAGTTGCGAAATATATAAAGGCGCGCGAGGCCTGCCAGAGGACGCGAGTGCATAGGTACAAGCAGGGAAAGCTTAACCCACACAAGATCGCCGAGGGGCCTTGGCAGACGATATCTATGGATTTGATCAGGCCGTTGCCGGTTAGCAACGGCTTTAATGCTATTCAAGTCTGGGCGGACACGTTCTCGAAGATGATCCATGCGGAACCGACAAACATGGAGATCACAAGTGAAGGGGTGGCCCGGTTGACCCGAGACCGAGTGATTAGATATCACGGAGTCCCCAGAAAGATGATCTCGGATCGGGATCCGAGATACGTTTCGGGGTTCATGTGGGAGTTGAACCGGCTGCTCGGCACAGAAATGAATCCGAGCACGGCTTTCCATCCCATTACGGACAGCCAGACCGAACGGATGAACCAGGAGATTGAAAAATATCTCCGTATTTATGTAAACTATCGACAGTCAGACTGGGCGGAGTGGTTGGCTCTGGCCGAATTCACCCACAACGACAAGGCGAGCTCGTCGACGAGCATGTCGCCATTCTTTGTGAACACCGGATACCACCCCTGGAAGGGGATAGAAAATGCAGTTGAGTCGCGCAACGAAGCCGCGAACGACTTTGCCGAAAAAATGAAAAAGATCCGTAATGAAGCGGCAGCTGCGCTGGAGAAAACTCAGAAAACAATGAAAAAATACTATGACGTGCATAGACGAGATGCACCGGAGTTCAAAGTGGGCGATAAAGTTTGGCTCGAGGGAAAAGACGTAGCCACGGACCGTCCCACGAAGAAGCTGGATGATCGAAGGCTGGGGCCTTATGAAATCCCGGAGAAGATCGGGGCATCGGCCTACAAGTTGAGATTGCTGGAGACGGATCTGTCACATCCGGTCTTCAATGAAGCACTTTTAACGCCGTATGTGGAACCCCCGGCAGAAAGAAGAGAGGAGCGGCCAGCACCGCAGATCGTTTCTGGAAACGAGGAGTATGAGGTGGAGGAGATCCTGAAGCACAGGAAGCGCGGACGAGGTTATCAATACCTCGTCAAGTGGAAAAATTACCCGTTGAATGAACAGACATGGGAACCACGGAGGCACTTAACAAACGTGGGAAAGCTCTTGGACAGATATAATGTCGAGCACAATATCGTGATTCGGGTGTTGCCGGTCCTACCGAAGGGACATTGGGACTATTTAATCAAAAGATACAAGACAAAGGAGGAATCCTTAGAATACTCGACGAAGAAATTATTTATTCCGGAAAACGGAACATTTGTCACAGTCGACGAGGACGTCGACCCTAGAGGGGGGGTAATGTCACGATTACGACCATAATCCTCGCTCAGGAACACAAAATCGTCCTCATTGGGTAAAGCCCGACTCCGACTTCGTTTCTGGACACAGTTCTTATCGTGACAACGCCAATCCTGGACAATCAGTGTTGCCGACACAGAGACCATCCAGTCAGAGATATGAATGCCATGCTGGAAACACAAGTCAGACATTACATGCAGATACAGCACACGAACAATGAGGGACACACATTTAATTAATAAGATATGACAGGCACAGCCTTCACACGAGGTTACGGGTTATTGTATATATTTATATCTTGTAGTTCACACGGCTCGTTAAACAGTATAAGTAGAGTAGCATATTCGTTGTAACTCTTTAGTCTTTTATTCTAAAACATTCTTGGCTATATCCTCACTCCCCAATCCCTGCTCATCTTACCGAGCAGTGGACGAGAGGCCTTGAGCGTGACAAAGGCTGTGCAGTGGGACACTTGAGCATAGACCTATCTGTATGGGATTTGTGCTATAGAGTCAAGGTCATCCATTGGTAGAACCTCAGCAGTTGTAAGGCGACCCAAACTGGGTTTCTTGAGGCTAGAAGGCGCTTAAGACTCAAAACTATACAAATCTACAAAATACCCATAGTACCTGTTCATCGGGGCCTAGGAGCGTTGAATAGAACAATTACTTTCGAGAGCGGAAGTGTACTTGAGAACATTCATCGGATTGTTCAATTGGAACTTGGTTACTTGTTTCTGAGAGTTCAGACTTCGCTTGCCGCATACTATGGCACGGACCCACGACCATAAAGGAAGCACTAATAAGAGGGCAGTTGTGTGTGTGTGTGTTGGTGGTTTTTGGTGGTGTTTAGCATCCCCTAGCTGCTATCGCATTTCAAGCGTACTGTTTAGCGCACCATTTCACCGTCTCCCAGATTGTAATGCGCCACGCATACTCGGCCCTTCCTTGTGCATCATCGCGCTGAAACGGTGCACTTACAATACGTCTTGAATATGCTTAGTTATAGCGTGTTGTGAAACATCACTAAAACCACACAAACAATATCTTATCACTCCCAAAAGACTAGCGCAATCCTTAGGTGAGTTCGGGTCCGGACCGTAGTATGCGGCCAGCAGGTTTGGATTGTATAGTTAACAACGAAACAAGTACTATGAGGCACTAACAAAGTCCCCGCGGCACTTCACTTGGCAAGTTACAGCAGTTATCATTCCGCCGCGGCGTTGGATGAACGTTTGTATGAGACAGATACAAGAAGGTAGTGACTATAAAGATAGTTCTATCACTTCAGGGCAGAGTTTGTACTTGGTGTTCACAAAATATCCCCAGCAATGGCCAATTCCAATTGCTATAATGAGGCAAGCTGTTTCTTCCTTGGCAATTCTCTTTACTGCAGGACTCTCCCGTACAGCAGACCTAAACTTGTCCTCGTTTAGGGACGTTTCCTTCACTTTTATAGTAACGGCTTAAGCGTTGATTGCAAAGTCCAACTAATTGATCCAACAGCTAATGACAGGACTCTCCCTGACGAGTGTGAAGGCAAAGCAGCTGACAAGTCACAACCAATTCTCAGGTGGTTAACCGTTTGAAGCTTAACTGATGAGTCCCTTGCTTGACAATTCGAGCCAACAACCAACTTCAATTTATAGACAAGTTACAAACAGAGATAGTAAACGAATCTCCGCGAAATATGCCTGAGGACACCCACGCCGATAGACGGTGCGATGAACTGGCTGTATGCGGGTTCTACAGGCTGCTTTTATAGTAATAGTACAAACGAAAGGAGATAAACTAGATATAGTAACTGAGATGTGGTGCTTGGTCATGTAGGTTTGTTCCCTCATGGTTCTTCGTCGATCCCGCATGCTCTTGGTGCCGGGAGATCGTCGGTTTTGACCCCCGCGGTCTATATTTGGTATATTGGCAATACCGCGGTGCCTTCCGCACCCGCAGTACGATGCCGCGCCGGCCTGGGGTTGAACCCAGCCTTTTCAATACATTCCTCCTCGTGCTTGTCTTTGTTGGATCCGGCTGCGGACAGTGCTTGGCCCGCAAAGTACCGGAGTGCCTGAATCCAATCGTTAGAATCCGAATTAGGACTTGTGTGTCTTTGATTTGACAGGTCGCATCGCGCCGCGGCACCACGTGATCGTCCGATCACTTCGGCAGTTCCCTGTCTTAGGGTAACAATGGGTCTATGGTCGACCGCAGCCCGTTAGCAGGCTCCGCGGTGAGACAGTGCAACACCAGATGCACGTCCTCTAGCTATTTTTGCGCTTATAAACACATCATTAAGAAGTGCAGGATGGCTTCAGTGTTATACAAACATATCTGTATACCTGAACTCTGTTAGGTGATATAAAGGAGAGTCAGAGCGAGCTCCGACTACTGACTGTAGTATTCAGAGCACGACCGCGGTGACGCCGCGGCATGTTGTACTCTGAATACCCTACCAAGGAGATATACCCATAAACGCCTATAACCGATCCAAGGGATTTATTCCTATAAAAGCGACCCAGAGACTGCATAGATGAAGTGGCGAGACTTGACATGTTGCGCGGTACATTAAACTGCGAAGGAGAGCTGCCGCGGTGCCGCCGCGGCGCCTCTCTGCCAAAGACATAGTTGTGTTAACGGTTACATTATGGAGGAAAGCGACCGCGGTCATGCCGCGGCGTCCCATAACTGTGTATAACCTACCGCAGAGCCTACTAACGGGCCGCGGTCGAGCATAGACCCATTATTACCCTAAGACAGGGAACTGCCAAAGCGATCGGACGATCACGTGGTGCCGCGGTGCGACGCGACCTGTCAAATCAAAGACACACAAGTCCTAATTCGGATTCTAACGATCGGATTCAGGCACTCCGGTACTTCGCGGGCCAAGCACTGCCCGCGGCCGGATCCACCAAGGACAAGCACGAGGAGGAATGTATTGGAAAGGCTGGGTTCAACCCCAGGCCGGCGCGGCATCGTACTGCAGGTGCTGAAGGCACCGCGGTATTGCCAATATACCAAATATAGACCGCGGGGGTCAAAACCGACGATCTCCCGGCACCAAGAGCATGCGGGATCGACGAAGAACCATGAGGGAACAAACCTACATGACCAAGCACCACATCTCAGTTACTATATCTAGTTTATCTCCTTTCGTTTGTACTATTACTATAAAAGCAGCCTGTAGAACCCGCATACAGCCAGTTCATCGCACCGTCTATCGGCGTGGGTGTCCTCAGGCATATTTCGCGGAGATTCGTTTACTATCTCTGTTTGTAACTTGTCTATAAATTGAAGTTGGTTGTTGGCTCGAATTGTCAAGCAAGGGACTCATCAGTTAAGCTTCAAACGGTTAACCACCTGAGAATTGGTTGTGACTTGTCAGCTGCTTTGCCTTCACACTCGTCAGGGAGAGTCCTGTCATTAGCTGTTGGATCAATTAGTTGGACTTTGCAATCAACGCTTAAGCCGTTACTATAAAAGTGAAGGAAACGTCCCTAAACGAGGACAAGTTTAGGTCTGCTGTACGGGAGAGTCCTGCAGTAAAGAGAATTGCCAAGGAAGAAACAGCTTGCCTCATTATAGCAATTGGAATTGGCCATTGCTGGGGATATTTTGTGAACACCAAGTACAAACTCTGCCCTGAAGTGATAGAACTATCTTTATAGTCACTACCTTCTTGTATCTGTCTCATACAAACGTTCATCCAACGCCGCGGCGGAAAGATAACTGCTGTAACTTGCCAAGTGAAGTGCCGCGGGGACTTTGTTAGTGCCTCATAGTACTTGTTTCGTTGTTAACTATACAATCCAAACCTGCTGGCCGCATACTACGGTCCGGACCCGAACTCACCTAAGGATTGCGCTAGTCTTTTGGGAGTGATAAGATATTGTTTGTGTGGTTTTAGTGTTGTTTCACAACACGCTATAACTTAGCATATTCAAGACGTATTGTAAGCGCACCGTTTCAGCGGTAGGTTATACACAGTTATGGGACGCCGCAGCCGCTTTCCTCCATAATGTATCCGTTAACACAACTATGTCTTTTGAAGAGAGGCGCCGCGGTGGCACCGCGGCTGCTCTCTTACGCAGTTTAATGTACCGCGCAACATGTTAAGTCTCGCCACTTCATCTATGCAGTCTCTGGGTCGCTTTTATAGGAATAAATCCCTTGAATTGGTTATAGGCGTTTATGGGTATATCTCCTTGGTAGTGTATTCAGAGTACAACATGCCGCGGCGTCACCGCGGTCGTGCTCTGAATACTACAGTCAGTAGTCAGAGCTCGCTCTGACTCTCCTTTATATCACCTAACAGAGTTCAGGTATACAGATATGTTTGTATAGCACTGAAGCTACTCTGCACCTCTTAATGATGTGTTTATAAGCGCAAAAATAGCTAGAGGACGTGCATTTGGTGTTGTGCCGTCTCAGCGCAACAAGGCACGTCCCAACTTCTCCGCCACTTCTTTCAGCTTTACCGTTTCTTCTGCAGTCAGTTCCGTGGGATTAGACATCTGTGTGAACAGATTACCGCGTCTGCCTCCCGCTCCGAATGGGTTCGTTGCGGGTGGGGTCGTATTGGCTCTCGGGGTTGTAAGTGCCGTCTGTGCCAACTGTGTCGACATCTTGGATACTGGCGTCATTGGCATCTGCCTGGTTTTTTCTCGTGTGGCCAACTCGCGGACCGTTCTCTCCATCTCCTGATTCTTTTTAGCCTTGGCCGCGCCCTCCCGTATGTGCACACGGTCGATTCCCTTGATTGTGTCCGTGAACGTGGTCCAATATTTCTGGGTCGACAACACCTTCTCATGGATGACTTCTGGCATGGTGTCACGTGCTTGCCAAATCCCGCTTGCAGTGGCCGCGATCCCCGCTAGCTTGGCCAGTTCCAGCAACCATGACGCGTACTGGACGTGAGTGAAGACCTGGGACCCTCCCACCATTACCGTCGTGTCTAAATCGTCCACCTTCAGCTTCATCCCTAACAACTCTCTTTCGTACTCCTGGGGCGTGCGCTCCGCCTCCTGTAAAGTCGAAAATCTTGCGACGAATGCGGTCTTCAGCTGCTTCCAGGTCGTTGGAGGGTTTGCTCCTGTGGTCGTTGCGTGATACCATTTTTCCGCGGGGGAATTCTCCTTCAGATAGTCTTCCAGCGCCATTATTTTTTCCTTCTCTCCTGTAATCTGGTCGCCTCGTAACAGTATGTGAATCTTTTTCATAAATGTTTTCGACGTCAACGCATCCGCCTTCGTGGCATCGTCTGGATCGCCCGAGAACATAGGTATGTTGGTTGGCGGCATCCTTCTTCTAGATTGCTGTGGGATTACGAGTACTGGTGGTGGGGCTAAGGCTGGAGACTGCTGGGGTATGAATGGTGACGACGGTGGTGTTTCTAGGCTTTCGAGCGCTTTGAACAAATCGCTACCACTGAGGTCTGTCGAGTTTGTCGATGATTCCGATGGGGTCGATACTGTCGAGGGTCCTGTCGGTGATGGGCTGCCAGATGCAAATCTGCCTCGAGGATCTCTGGATCGCGGATGTAATAAACCACTTCTGGACGTCGCCAGTGTTCTGCTGTTCTGCTGGCGCTGCTGCTAATCTTCTAGTCTGCTTCTGCTTGTTCTGCTGTGGGTGCGAATGCCGCTCCAATCACCACTATGGAGTGGGCCGAGGGACTTCCGAGTAACGACGTAGTGGGTTGATACAAACTGAACTGACTACTGTGTGCCCGTGTGTGTCTACGGCTAGCTACCCTTGCCACACACGACCAAACAACCCTCTGAACCCCCTACCACAATAGTATGCCGGGTAGGTATTCGCGCTCCAGCGTAATCCAATTCACTCATTCATTTTAGATTTGCAGTCGGTGTCTAATAATAGCGACGGGGAAGACGGCGAGATACGCTATACTCTCTGTTTCTTTCCTCATTCATGATGTTGTTCTCAGAGGACGAGGAATCCAATGACTCGTCGGACGAGGATCGTCCGGCTGCGAATGTATCCGGATTTTTACAGGGTTAGTTCCAACCAATATTCACGTTTGTAGTTAATCATTTATAAATAGGAGCTGCCTCTTTCGGGGCATCGACAACTGCTGCTGCTCTCGGTGTAGAAGACTCTGGTACGTCCTTGGTGCACATTTTCCCCGAATACCTCTGACCCTTCCTCTAACGACTCTGATGCGCACAGGGCTCGGGGGCTCCGAATCTGCATGGCCTCTCGGCAGGCGTACCTCCTCCGGCACCGGTGAACGCCTTTGCCATCGGCGGCGTGTTGATGCAGATGGTGACCTTGGGTGCGTTTGCACCCGCGCCGGGCAACGTACCTGCGCAGGCCAACTTTGGGAACAGTAGGCTGATCGGCCTCGTCCTCATTATTGCGTGGTGTATGCCTACTATGTAGCCTCGGCCGCGTTTATTGTCGACACAGCGCCCCGATGAAAAAAGGCAGCAAACCGGATGTATACATTGAGTGGACTCGTCCAGATGCCCTTCTCCATTGAAGACAGCGTGTGCCTTCCTACGCGCTGCGGCCATGATGCATGATGTTGCGGATATGGTAATATCGGTTTACACACGTCTCGGAACAGCACCGTGTCTAGACAAATCTCCGGCGACGAACCGGCAGCCAAGTTCACAGCGAATGTCAAACCCTTGACACATTCTGAGTAAATCCACGGGTGTCCTCCGACCCGGTAGCACCCACCGCAGGTTTAAATTCAGCACGAACAGTTAAAAGGCTTCGAAAAGGAATTCAAGTAACATCCTGCAGATGCACGCCCTCTTCCGTTTAGCTCTGCCTTTTCTAGCAACAGTCGCAGCGTACGTGCTCCTCCAGTTGGCTGACCTGATTTACCGCGATCTCTCCTCCCCGTTGCGCAAACTCTTGGGACCAAAAAGTACCAGTTATATCTTCGGGAATGCGAGCGAGATGGAGGTCAGACTGGTTCTTTACGCCCATCGTAGCTGAAGATGTGACGTATTTTCAGGAAAACCCCGAGATTACACAGAGATGGCGAAATATCTTCGGAGCAACTTTCGAGTTCAAAGGTGTCCTTAGTGTGCGTTCCCCACTTCATTTCTAGTTGCGTAATGATTCACACCCTATCTACAGACAAGGGAACTATACACTGCGGACACAGTAGCCATCGAACACATCGTGAAAAACAATTTCATCTACCAAAAGCGAGCTGTCACTCAGAGCGCTAACACTCGCCTAGCCGGAGAGGGCATGTAGGACTGCCTTCGGAATCGCATGGATATCGACACGAGCTTAGGTCTTCTCGGTGTGGAGGGGGAAGTGCACAAGCGCCAGGTCAGTGTTGATAGAGCCAGAGACTTACCCGTTCTGATGAAAGTTCGACAGAGACGCATTATGGTAACAAACGGCATTTACTGTTTGGGACAGTGTCTGAAACATTCTCTGGGCAGAATCCAGCCTTCGGCACGGCGCAAATCCGGAGTTTGATGGAGGTATTCCTTGAGAAATCGGTGGAGGTGATTAAAATTTTCGCTTCCTCGGGTTTATGAACGATAACGCTCGTTTAAAGCTGCGGGATGTTTGGACACGCAAGATGGAGGAAGATTCCCAGTCAACGCGGATCGACGTCTTCGATTGGTTGAGTAAGATGACCTTGGATGTCATTGGTCAAGCAGGCAAATTGGTCGCCTCATCTCCCAGTCCCTAGTCTGATTTTTATACGTAGGATTCGATTATCAATTCGACAGCCTGAATCCAGATGCGAAACCAAACGGCATCCAGGAGGCCTTTAAAAAGCTCTTTCACGCTCCGAACGCCCGGCGGAATACAATTCGGGTGATCCCTCCCGGCATTCCCCTTCTGAAGTTGTTGGTAAGAAGCCCACATTGGATACACCTGGCTGAAACTGATTGAAGACCGCGCCAGCCCCTGCCTGGCCGCAAGACGCTCATGGAAGCTCGCAAGAAGCTGTTCGCCTTCGGAACCAAGATGCTGGTGGACGGAAAGGCGGCGATCCACGCAGATGGCGGACCCAAGGCCATCTCTGGACGCCGCGATCTCTTCTCGCTCGTTCTGCGTGCCAACATGTCTGATGACATCCCGGGTGACCACCGCATGAGCGACAAGGAAGTTATTGGCCGTTGGTGACATTTCCGCTCTGCTGAAAGGTCACTCACCTACGTACAACTAGAAATCCCAACGTTCTTCCTCGCGGGGCACGCCACCACCAGGTCTGTCGCCACTCCAACCACCACGCCGATGCAGCCATAATAAATGTCGCACAGTTCGGCGATCTCATGGGCTCTCTATGAGTTAGCGGTCAATCCTTCTGTCCAGGCGAAACTCCGCGAAGAGCTCTTCACCCTGCCGAGCGACACCCCGACATTGGAAGAGCTCAATTCGCTGCCGTACCTGGACACCGTAATCAGAGAAACGCTGCGCGTGCACGCACCCGTCAGCCACGTCGGGCGCATCGCAGCGGTCGACGATGTTCTCCCCCTCGGGACGCCGGCTCTCGACATCCGGGGCCGCAAATTAACCAGTATTCTGTAGGGACATTTACCGCCTCAAATATCCCCGGGCTCACAAATTTGTTTATGCAGGATCAAGAAAGGGACGAGCGTACGAATTCCCATTGTAGACGTGAATACAGACACTACCCTCTGGGGAGCGGACGCTGCCGAATTCAGGTACGGGTTCAGCCTCAAGATCAATTGCTGCTTCAGAATTATCATCGATGAATAGACCCGAGCGATGGGAAAAGGTCCCCGAGGCTGTCGAGGCGATCCCTCATGTGTGGGGAAATATGCTGACCTTTCTAGCCGGTGAGCGATGAACCCTCTTCATTGACCACTATTGAATCCACGCTCTTTATAGGTCCACACAATTGTATTGGGTTCCGATTCTCGTTGGCGGAGTAAGTGATCATCCCGAAGGCCTAAATGGAAACTGGAGACTTACATCCACACAGGCAAAAGGCGCTTCTCTTCGTATTGGTTTGCGCCTTTGAGTTTAAGCGCGCCGTTCCAGATGGGGAGATCCGGCGGTCGGGCTCAGGCCTTCAAGCACCTTATGTGCAAAGCGAAATCGAGAAAGGCAGTCAGATGCCGCTGATGGTCAAGGCATACCAGGGGTAGATTGGCGAGAAAGTTGTGTTCCCCGGGAGCAATAAGATGGTCCTGAATGCGAGCACAGTGGCATATAGTCACAGTTCGATTTGGCCAATAGAAATTGCAGTTTTCAGTTGGAAAAATAAACAGCCTGTGAAGTTTAGAAGGAGGTCCGCAGTGAGAAAACTGATTCGAACCTCCTGGTCAAACTCACCACAACACCAGACGTTCCCAAGAATGGGGGAAGTCTCGAAGAGAAAATGACCTTCAACATCATTTACAGTTGACTCGCCGGCTGCTCTGAGATTGTCTAGTATATTCCGCCCTAAAAAACAGTCATCATTAAGCATATACAAGCCGGGCCGCCGCTCCGCTCCGGCAATGTGAAAAAAGGAAGATCAATTGTTCAACGGAGGTCCAAAGTATGGACATCGAACGCTGTAGGAAACACGGGAAATAAGGGAATTGAGAAGTGTTGCGGAAAAAGCACGAGGTGAATGGCAGGTGGTGCCAAGAACGGAATCTGGCAAATGATATGTTGATGATGATGATCTGTTGAGAAAAGACAGGAAGAACATGAATATATTTCCGCACCAAGTGAACTTGATGGCTAGAACGAGCAGAGGTTACGCAGAGGGATAAAGCACCATGCGCTAGCCCAAACCCGGGATAATTTCGTGTGGACAGGTCCCGGAGAGATCGATGCATAGAAGAATTGAAGCTAAGTCAGAAAGGAGTTTGAGCACATCAGCAGCAGAGCATTGAAAGTCTGAAGAGTGCAAGATCGGGCCAACTTGAAGAATTGATGGTGGGGCGTGAAGCGAGATTGAATGCGAGAAAGTGGTTATCGGCAAGAGACCAGCCACTTATTTATCTATCCCTCGGTGATACGGCCGTAGTGTGAAAATGCGGAGGTGCAGTGAGAATTCAACCGTGGCACAGTCGCAAATTCGCTGCGGGGAACTGTGTGCTTCTGCGGATTGGAACAAAAATGATCAGCTGAGGAACTTCAATTGAAAACCCTCGGAGTCCGTTCGTCCACAAATGGAGAAGGGTGAGGGCCCTTCAGGACAAACCCAGAAGATAGCCCAAGGAGATGGAGATAAATGGGGTAATTGCACCGCCAAACGAGCGAAATCTCAAAGAATGGTTAATGGATACAAGACAGGCCGCCGCTTCGCTCTGGCAATTCCAACATGCATCATCCATTGATTTGAGTGCACGCTACGAAGATACAACGGGTAACAAAGAAGGATGAAGGCAAAAAAAGAAGTTCTGACAAAGGATTCACCGTCTTCATCATGCGAGCATCCTGTGCGGCCGAGAAATCCCGAACCAAGACATGGGTAAAATTGGAAGCAGGCAGGATTGTACACGAGAAAAGGGGTAGAATTAGCTGTCCGCTAAGAGCCCACAACTTCCCACCACTCGAAAGAATAAACCTGGTCTTTTCTGGCCAGTGAATTGAAGAGCGAAATTGGAATTGATAACCACTGGGAGCGTGCAGCCAGAGAAATTTTCTCTTGAAGCGAGCAGATTCCAGAGGCTATCGCACCGGATATCAAGCATTAGAGACCCAAAAGCCGCCACCGGTTGCGAAGCAGAGACCAATTGCGACCATTGTGGCTTAAATACTAAGAGCCTAGTGGCAGCCAAGGAATTTCGACGGGATGGAGGACAGGTAAAGGTGGGGAGAAATTGGTAGTGAAAGACGGGCAATCTGCCCTACTCATGTGTGGACAATCCGCGGGCTGTACGTGGCCGCAGGCTCATTAAATGACAAAAATCTGAGAGCGGAGCACTGCGATCAGCTGCGTCTGGCTACGACTCACACTGCGGATAGGTCAGCTGAACGATTTCATCTCAATGGAACGGAAAGCTGTTGAACCAGAGGGATTTTTGGTCTAGGTTGGTTAAAGAGGCAGTGCGAGTTGGCAGATTTTGTAGGCGTACAAACGGGGGAATAATGAATGATTGGTATAAACGGGGACAGCGGTTGAACACGAGACGGGCGACGGTGAGAAGAAAGCGGAGCAAAAGTTGGTATGAAAGGGATTAGACAGAACGGATGCACAGAGGAAAAGAGAAGGAGCAAAGATATATGGGGCAACGGCACAGCCGAGGAGCCATTTGCTTAAAGAACGGTTAACAAGATGACCTCCGCTTCGCTCCGGTATGAGCCAAATAAAACCATATTTAAAAAAAGAACATGGGAAATCTTTGGGAAGTAACGATAAACTTGCGGTCTGAGGAGTCCAGAGGTAAGTACTTGAATGGCGGTGTATTGCGCCGATGTCTTACCTCCAAGCGGCAAGAACGAGCCGTCGTCCCCATTGCATAAGAACCCGAAGAGCTTCGCCCAAACATGACGAAATTCGAGCGCGAAGTGACAATTGGCCAGCCAGAACATCACCAGAGCGTGAAGGAGCGCGAAGCGACCAGCAAGAAGGATACCCGCCTCCGGACAGTGTGATGGAATGAAATTGATCCACGCTATACTCCGGCGCGAGAAGTTTCGTGTGAGATCCCTAGTAGAGGAAATACCGCAGAGTCAGCGAGAAAATACCCCAACAGAGCAGTCTTGATCCCCAAGAAATAGGTGAAGGATCCGAGACGAAGACAGCAAGGTGTATCAGAATCTTGGTTTGAAGCCAGTGGCAATATTTTGAGCTGCGAGAGAAGTGCGCAAACATGGCTAGTCCGAAGAATGCTGCCTGTTTATATGTCGAGAATCCGAGTCTTCGGTGGAATACGTGGCTTCCCGGCTTGATAACAATCGCTGGACTGCGGCGACTGCTGCGATCGCCGATGAACAGCCTTTGTACTACGTCCTGTCAAGAAAGGCTGCGCTGTGGTCAGCTGTTGAGCCAGATGGAGCTTTGAAGTGTAAAATGAAACTGTGCCCATGAATGTTCAGAACCTCGATGCCAAGAAATGAGCACAGCGAGAGAGCAAGAAGGAAGGGGATATGCTACATGGGGGAAAGCGCAAACATGTACAATGACACGCCGAGGTAATCGTTAAAGAACGGTTAATAGGGATAAATGGAGGAAAGTACAAACATGTCCAAAGAATCGCGAAGCATTTCATTTCGTTAAATGAACGGTTAATGCTCCGGGTATAATGCCGTTTTTCGAATATTCTGCCGTTCACAGGGTGCATTCTACTCCTTCCAATACACATTTCACCCTTCACAATCTCCCCATACCACTTTCCCATCCCCATATTTAACCATCCAAAATGGGGTCTGTTTTGCTGCTTCAGCCAATACTCTGCTAGCTCCTGTCGGTTTCGCGTCTAGAAAAATCCTAGGTCAATACCCCACACAGAAATACCCCTATGCAGCTCAAGCACCCGATTTTTGAGCCTGCCACAGATACGTCGTGAGAATGTCGTGAAATTCGCAAAAACTGCGCTCTTTGTGCTGTAGTACTAGGGCTGTACGCCGTGCCCGTCACGGGCATTTTTTGACCAGAGGGAAACGGGCAAGCCCATCTGTCTTCAGAGACTGGAGAAATCTCTACGGCACGGGACGGTCGTCACGGTCGACGTCGACGCGACGGTGACGGCTCCTTGACCTCAGATTAACTTAGCCCTTTCACCTTGAAAACATCTGGTCAGTTTTCAGTAGGCTGAGAATTTGGGTCCAGTTGCAGTAAAGCCACACCATTGAGCAGTTTTGCACTGTATGATTTCCATTTTGAGCCGGACTTAGCACTAATTATCATGAGAATTTTGTTCTCGGCGTCAGAATCAAAGGGTGGACTTATAACAACACTCTTCAACTCGTAGTCAAGAACATGATGAGGCGAGAGGAGCGGCGTTACGTGTGCGCACGGCTTTGCGTCCGGATTTCGGGGGCAATATCATAATGAAGGAAGCAGCGCTGCCGGAGACGACGAGCGCCCATCGCTTCCATGCGATTTGCCAGCTGATACCTTCGCAGCGTTAGACCGCGTAATAATATTAGTCTCGGGGAAACTCACGCCTGGAGATGCAAATCGAATGGCGTGACCGTCTATCCAGGAGTACCCAACCTTCGAAAACACCGGTCACAGGGAGGTCGGGCCAGGGACAAATTCATACCACCAACGCGAACGTCGCCTGCGTTGATAATGAACGGGATGCGTTAATGGAACTAAATTTGGGATAGAACATATGCAACACATAACGTTCCGCGCGAGCAAATGGTCAGGTGAAATGATTCTCAAGAATGCCAGCGGGAAAACGACTACGCCAACGCCGTGGCTCCGTACGGGTTACCATTACCACTACCATTTCCTGGAGCAAGTTCAGTCCTCTTACCTGAGGAAGATACCTCGAACAAATCACCAGCGTACCATGCAATTAAGCCCAGCACAAGGCCGAGAAAAGTGCCACCCAGACGGGTGACGGATCTGGGGAAAGTATTCCAAGGGCGAAAGAGGGGATGAACATGAATCGGACGTACTTGGAAATCTGGTCCGCGGCGTAGATGTTCAGGGTGGTTTGTGCCATAATGAGTGCCCCGAGAAGATAGCCAGTCCTGGTCTTTGAAGAAAGGATGTGACGAACACTGGCGGATGCCCTTCTCCACATAATAAAAGTCTGCAGATATATCTCGTTAGTGGATACGAAAGGGAAGAACACAAGAAATTCATACGAGCACTGCTTCTGAACACCGCTGGCAGCCATAACGCAACGGAGATGAAAACATATTTGAACATGAACTGAACATCCAGCCAATCAATTGTTCCAAAACGATGGCGTACCGCTGCCTCAGCGGTCCCTGACCAGGCGTAGATATAATGAATATTAATAAATACCTCGGACGATGGTGAAATTTTGCACAATAATTCGAGTGAAGTGAGAGTACTTCGAAATGATTGAGTTCAACCCAGGACCATGAGATGGTGAGCAGAGTCGTTTGATCGAATCAATCCACAATGAAGACGAGCATAATCGAAACCTTGTCATTTTCTTCACCTCAATTAATTCCAACTGATTGACTTATGTAAATGCTTGTAGAGCGCTACAATTTTTCACTTCATCAACACACTGAAAGCTGTCCCCTATGAGAACCTCTTGAAAGCGGCATCACGATGCCGGTTCCGGATTTTGATCTTAACGCATGACCGTGTCTCGCCGGAATCAACCCACCATCATGCCGACCTCTCCCATCCGACAAAGTTGCTCCTTGACGGCACATGCGACGAGCTTGCTCTGCACTGCCGGGGGCCCATGATTATTCCTTTGGATGTCAGGGCCGGTGTCGGCCAAAACTTTGAGATTTTGGGTCGGAACCTCGATTGTAACCATCTCCGAAAATTCACAAGCTCAATGATGGCGTCCAAAATAACTTGATTTCCGAGCCCCTACCGACATATTGGGCCACGACACTGCCACGACTAAGTGCCGAGAGGCATTTGCTGTCATTACTGATGGATCGAGGTGAATACCGCTCAATATTTCATACGGCAGAGAGGCGAATTTTTTCACTTTTGCCTTGTCAACTTGTCGCCAAGCCGCCAAGCCCCAAAAGGCCGCAAGGTAAATGTCAATTGAAGGCTGATGCACTTGCCGCTTTCTATTCAGTAGCAACTGCCCATCGCCTCTATAGGCGCCGCACTGCCTCTGAGCCAGTGCCACGACGTCTCGGTTCCCTCCGAACTGGAATGCCCATTTTCTTGAACAAGAAGCTTCCTTCGCACTCAGATGGTTCTGAGTCGCATCCATCGATCCGCCATAAGGGAGCTCGTCGTCGCAAACTCAAGGGACAAATCTTCTTCCTTGTTTCTCTCTGCTCTGTCTCGATGGGTCTGGCGCTCTGGCGCCACTTTCCTACCGTTCGACAGTCCATAGGTGAATCGAGTGCTAGCGTATCTGTGAAGAGTGCGGACGATCCTCGCCTTGAGGTGCGTTTGATTATCTCCCTTATAAACCATCACCCACGCTGAGGCATGCTCCTGCAGTGGTACCAAAACCCAGACGGCGAAATATTGTCAAGAATGGGAGGCAGATGCAGAGCAAAATCTCGCCTTTGCGTCACTCGAGCTGCCCACGACGGCATCTCTCCTCTTCTTCCTTTCGCGCGGACCTGTGGCTGGCCACATAGAAATTTATCGGCGCCCCGGGCGCAATCAGCCTGAGGCGCTGGTAAACGTCACCACGCAATACCACGCGTCCGAGGACCTCTCCAGGACCAAAGTCTGCCGCATGGGATCCGGAGACGAGCACGGGGTTCTGCTTTGGGTTCGCTTATATCCAGACTCGAATCTTCAGCCGGGAAGTCTCACTCTTGTTTTCACGCAGGCCGAATACAGCGGGGCGCTCACTCAGCCCGCACAAGATATCCGTTTCCACATCACAGTTCAACTCCCCGCGCGCGGAGGGCTGAAGGAGTACAAAGACCTCAGCACCGACCTCCCTTTATTCTCGCACGAGCTAGACGACTTCACCGATATCTGGGGCGGAGCGTTGTTTGAGGTCGTGCGTTTCAAGTCCTCGAACGCCCCTATTGATCATGGTGTATGTCATCCCCTCTCGAGTGTAACTTCTTATCAATATGTGCTTTTAGGGCCTTATTGCCCATTCGGCGTTCATACAAACTAGCAATGCCCAAATTCAAGGTCTCTTTCTTGGATTTGACGAGTATAGCGTGCAAACGAGCAACGCGCCCATAGTATCTACGGCTCTGCTTGCTACTGACGAGGATCGCCCTAGTGGGCCTCGCGTTGACCTCAGAACTTCAAATGGGTGAGAACAAGTTTCCTTGAAATTCCGCAGCTTAAAATTATAGAGAATCTTTAGGAAAATTAATGCACTCCTGCTCCTCGCCAACACACCGTCCTCAGCGCGGAAATTCACACCACCCTCGCACCACTCGAGATCACCGTTTACCAGCATAACAACGCTGCGCAGACGAGTGTCCTCCGCCTCTCCGCATCCACGTCTGTGGCAAGGGCCGCGCTCCACCTCGACTCTGGGTACGAGGGCGCGTACGAACTGCACACGAGGTCCCCTGGCGAGGCGTCCGTGGAGGAGAACCCTGATGTCGAGGATCCGCTGGGGTTGGGCCGCCTCCGGACGGTGACGCGTGAGCCCCCGAGCGGGGAGCGCACATGCGGGGTAACATATTTTGGAGCGAGGCTGGTGCACCTGGCGGAATGGCGGCTCGGGGTTTCGTTGCAGTGAGCACATCGGTACAGCATGTGGAACTGTTTCTGGACGAGAGTCTGGAAGGTGGTCTGGAGTAACGTTGTGGTGTGAAAATAAAGAGAGACGATGGCGGAAAATCGCGATCGAGTCCGTGGATTTCTGCCAAGAGCAGAGAAAAGAACGCCCCGGGACCCGTTAGACACAGACGGAAAGGGGCAGCCACAGATCGAGGAGACGGAGTCCGAGAAGTGCTTGAATGACGGCGAACGGTTGCCAGAGACGTCGAAATCCAGCTCGGTAGAAGTCAGAAACTCGAAGCAGAATCCAGCTAAGGGTCGGACGGGAAGGCGTAGTTTCCTCCCTGAGTCTTCACGAATCCATACTGAGAGGAGCATCCTGATAGCATAGCAAGAAACTGGGAATAACCGTTAAAAATTAACACAGGTTAGATGTAGAGTAACAATTTCCGTACCACGCTCTTCGAGTCACCCGATATGAGATTGTACGTATCTACGCCACGACAAAGAACGAGCAGCTCAGTCAATTTCCAAGGAAAATGAAAAAGGTGCGATATTGCCCGGTTATTGACTCGAACGCGTTACACGCTTGCGCGGTGGTATTGCGAGTGCTTGAAAGCGTGTAGCCACGCGTCCCTAGCGCCAGAACGTGGGAGACACTCGCGCTGAACGCAGGGACAGTGGGAAGAAGATTAGCCGCGTGTGGTCGATAGAGATGCAGAACGCGCGCGCCGTGGTGGAGGGAGGAAACAGGAGCAGTCCTGATCGGAGTGCGGATCACACACAGCCACACCGCGCTTCTTTCATCTCCGCTCACGAACTAACACCTTCAGCCTACCGTCGCCCGCCACGTTACCTCGAGGATTAGGACCAGAAACGGGTAATCTTCAGGCGTACATCTGATATGCCTGCTCAACTCCATTCAGCCTCGACGGTCCGCCCTGCGCCTTTCTGTCCACCCCATCAGGGGATGTCACACTCGAGGAGCCATAGAATTCGGCGAGCTCTCCTGCCCCGCCCCCTGATTCCTCGGGCGTGTGCTGCCTGCCGGACAACGCGATGTCCATCTATTTTGCTATTTATCTTGTCAAGTCCGCTCCCCTATGTTATTCTGTTCACCATTCTGTCCTCACTCCATTCCCAGCAGGCACCTGCGTCGCGTTAGTTTGGAATAAATAATCAAGTGTCGAACTTGCTTTGTGCAAACAGCCGTTCTCTTTCACGACTACGAAAACCTTGCCAATGTTCTCACCAGTCTGGCTCCCTTCCAGGCGACGAAAGGCTACCAGTCGTGTCTTGAGGACCAGATGTCCATTTTCGTCCCTTACGATGTAGTGGGCCGTAATCGCGAGGTGAGAGTCCAGGTTCACTCGGGTCCAAATGTCATGAGTAAACGATAGCCGACCGAGAGCACTCTGTAACGATATCAGGCCACGAACACATCCTAGTGTGAGACAACGAACCTAAATTTCCTTAATCATCTTTTCGTATTCGACCTGAAACCGTTTGGAGATCAATTCCGACATTTTAGTGCAATGGGGGATATCCTCGTCCTGTAGCTCAGCCCCGATGAATAGGAGCAAGTCACGGAGTTCCGGGCAATCCACAACATCAAGTGACTGGAAATAAATGAGCAGTGATTGCGAGATATGAAGGAAAGACATGCCTGATCATCAACAGCGATCCATTTCACCAGGCTCTCGTAAAGCCCGGGAAGCGAGAATTCTTCGCGCTCATCGGGAGCTTGCGTAGTTGAAGCCTCAAGTGTCTCCCAATTCTTGAGCTGCTTGAGAAGGACCATATCCTTCCAAACTTTACCGTGTTCCGATTGGAGGTGACGTCGAATGGCTTTGGTCTGCCCGTTAACATTTTTCCAGGCGCTCCAATTCTTGAGCCTTAAAAAGAGCATAAATATATGGAGAAAAATACGGACTAAAACTCGGGGCGATGCTGAGGCGGCGTAAAACAACTGCAGGCGTGAGGATTTCCACACCGGCAAAGTGGAGAGGCCATGGGACTCGCGACAGGGAGATGTAGAGATGGATTGTGGAGAGTACTAATACATTTTATGGGGGGCTAATTTGCAAATTACGGCCGTACCTGGACATCCTCAACGACGTCAACGTCCTATCTCATTGCCCAAGCCCAACCTCTTGCGCACAAGATTCCACATCCCTTCGTGTTTCATCATATCACATGGTCGCGTAAATTGGAGCTAAGCGGATAACGGCGGGGGAGCGGACCCTGGAATGAGCGGGGAGCGTCGAGGACGATGAGGAGGAGAGAAGAGGGACGTGGCGCGACGCGGCAGTTACTGACAGGTTACGCTGCCAGTGCATCTGCAAATCGGTTTTTGGCGGATAGAGGTAGGTCCACGCGGTAGAGGTGGCGGTGTCTACGTAGAGCCCGATAGAGCCGAAGACTCTCTTTAGAGCTCTGTAGAGACCCATCATCTGCCTTGGAGACAGTGCTCTACAGTACATCCACGGTCTCTATGTGGCTCTCTATATATTTACGGTCTCTACTACAGTTCTAGGTGCCATGCGGACTTCTGATCCAGACCCGTCGACGGCGCAACCGAACAACGCCTGAGCCATAAAACGACGACCCGGTCTCAAACTGTCTTACGACTGCTTACTTTCCCCCCTCACATACGGACTTTTTTCCTTCAAGTTGTTCTGAGCCGCCGGCCGCCCTCAAGATACTATTTCCCTAGCTGACCTCAACTACTAGTAGTGTCCGAGTCTCTTCAAGTTGACCTCTGGCTTTTGCCGCAAGCCAGTTTGCCCTTCAAGTTCCGATTTTGCCTCGCAAGCTGGCTCTTCCTTCAAATTCCAAGGCTATCAAGTTAACACAGGCTTCAATTGATCGCGACAAGTCATGTTCGCTCTCCACATTCCGTTCAAGTCTTTCATCAAGCCATCAAGCTGCCAAGCTTCAAGCCGCATCGTCGACGCCTTTCAACTTTGCCAGATTTTCTGCAGTGTCCTGTAATGGTACATAGAAACTATATGTTACATATTGTGCAATTTATCGAGCTTTCCTTTTCCATGCCTGACATCAAGAGCAAGCCTGAGTAACAACGCAAGCGAGTTGTCGTCATTGGTAGAAATGCATGCTCTACATCGCTCTATGTGGCTCTACGCGGCTCTACAGCTCTATCGCGTGAACGCTCTAATGCTCTACCCGGCTCTACACAGCTCTATATTCTAAGCGCGGCCACTACATTTAGGGGACATGTATATGGCTCTATCACTCTACAAACTCTATATTGCACGGTGTAGCAGAGTAGATTTCCCAGATGTGTCACACTGCGCTGGGCTCCAGCCACGGCCTCGGAGTTGACTCGAGCCGAGCTGAGTTCCCATCAGCTCGAGGTGCCATATATGGAAACGCCCCGAGTCGAGCCGGAACTCACGTCGAGCCGACTCCAGCTCCCGGCAGCACGATGTAGCCGGGAGCAGAAAAATGGCATCCACGATGGAGTTTGAAGGCTTCCGTGTCAAGAGTTTACGTCCAAAATGCTTGGGAGCCGAATAGAAACTCTGCAGGGTTGCTGCAGGGCCATTTAAGACGCGTCGCTCGCCGGGTGACGCCAGCAATCGCCCTTTCCTCCCCCATCGACGATGCGCGTCAAACCCCGCTCCCCTCCTGCGCTTCTCCTCTTCCTCCTCGCCGCCGGTAACACACTCCTTGCCACTGCATTCTTTATTCCTGAACGGCCTAGCACCAACGCGACGGCACGACGCTCTTTGTTCTTCCCTTCCACCTTCGACGAGGCAGACCAGCGCTTCCGGATCTCTCCCCCGCACCAGTTCATCCAAGCTCGCCCCAATGATCACCGCGGCCCATGCCCTGGTCTCAACTCTCTCGCCAATCACGGCTTCATCTCGCGGAGCGGTGTTGACACGTTCCTCAATATCGTCAAAGCTTCCAACGAAGTGTATAGAATGGGCATAACCGCTTCGGCGTTCGCCGGAGTCCTTGGCTTGTTCGGCGGGAATATACTCGATCCTACTCTCCCCATTTCTATTGGCGAGCCGCCGGACAATGTTGGCCTGACTGGGATATTGGGTGGTATTCTCGGTATGTGGTGCCTGCACCCTGCTTCGGCAGACGATTCCGGTTACTGACAAGTCGTAGCCCCGCCTTCCGGTCTCACCAACACCCACAATCAGTTCGAGTGCGATGCTTCTCTCACGCGGTGCGACTTGTATCTCTGGTGCGTCCCTCATTCATGTTCCTCCATCAAGTTGAGCCGTACTGATTTCCCGTTGAAGCAACGACAGTCACACGCTTCAGCCCAAGTATCTCCAGCCGCTTCTAGATTTGTACGCTGCAGATTCGAACATTATCAACAGCGTTGCACTCGTGAGCAAACACCACGCCAATCGCATCGCGGACTCTATCGCAAAAAATGGGCTCTTCTTCTTCGGACCGGTGCAAATGGTAAGTAATCACTCATTCCAGTGTTCGAGTAAACCCATAACGATTTGAAGATTGTGGGAGCCTTCACGGCGCTGCAAGCCCCGTCGCTCTTCGCGAACTACTCCGCCGAGCATCCAGAGGGAATCATGAGCGTTGAAGGGCTCATGTCGATCTACGGCGCTTCCCGCTCTCCCGACGGCACGCTTACCTGGAACCGTGGATCGAGCGCATACCCGACATATACTACCGCCGCCCCGGAGCCCTGCTGTACCAATGGGACCTGCCCATCCTCCTGCCGCAGGTGCTTGAGATGTGGATTCTGTACCCTGAAACGCTCTCCCTCGGCGGCAACCTCGGCCAACCCAACACGTTCTTCCCCCTCGACCTCGGGGCGTTCACTCATGGCACCTACTCGCTTGACGACCTTCGCCAGCCGGGCGGGTTGAATCTGATCTGCTTCGTATACCAACTGGTGCAGATCCTGTTCCCGGATTTACTCGGGAATGTCAACGATTTGCTGGCCACGGTGTTGGCGGAGGTCGGGCAGCTTACAAATGGGGTCTTGGGCACGTTCGTTTGTCCCCGGACGATGGGCTCGGTGGACATGACCATGCTGGATAAGTACCCCGGCTGGGTAAAGTCGAAGACGAAGAAGTTGAAGTAGTGGCTCGGCTGGCCATGTAGCCAGGGAGGCGGCTCGCCTCTCGTATACACCGTTATTCCCCCTAACCTACCTCGGTCCTTACGACCGATCACTCCCTACCGATCACTCTTATATACCGCAGCCACCCGCACTCGTACCTCAGTCGTTCACGCCTTGAAGTGCCCGTCTGAGGTACGAGTTTCTCTCTATTGATTTATTCTTCTGACTCGCAACTATATTAGTTTACTTCATTCTATTAGGTTAGGAGCCCCGCCCGCGCCTAATCTTGACGACTCAATCTGCACTTGAACTCTATTTGACTCAAAGACCAGCATATACTTGCAAGAGCCGATATGGCTTCGAATCTACCGAACGTACCAATTCTTGCAGAGGCGGACAAGTTTGACGGTGCAAAGTGGCCGATGTTTAAGCCAAGGTACATTGCCCAAGCTACGCTCCGTGGGCTGTACGGATACCACGATGGATCCATCCCTTCCCCCCCTAACCCCAATGCACCGGAGGCAGCGACCGACTGAACACCGCCATATATATAGCATCCGGCCCGCGTTTAATCCTTGCCACGCGAGTCACCCTCTTTATAAAATTACGGGTGTCTGTCCGTCCGAAGCCTTTTTAAACTCCACTTTTAATATATTATTCCGGCAGTTCGGATCAGCGTTCTTATTTTGTTTACATCCACCAAGTGGGAGCCGGCGCGAAGCGCCGGCGACCGTTTGTTTCGCTTAAAAATGATGGACTGGATTGCTCTGGGGCATTTACCCATGGTGTCACAGCATGTTTTCTAACCCTTCCCCCTCGATGCCAGTCTTAAGTAGTGTTCTTTTGGGTTCAAAGCCATTGTCTGATGACCCACAATTTTTCCAGAAATTTTAAATCCATTTTACGGTGTTGGGGCGGGTCAAAACAAGCATGCTATAAGGCGGGTGAAAGCTCTACTATGCCCAAGCTTTCGGTGACGGAGTCTGCCGACTGATCTCAACCTTTACGAGGCTGCGTCCATAATGAATGATTCGGCCGATGCGGTGTTACTCAATCTACAGTTTGCTTGGAGGCTAAGTTTTCGGCACGAATCAGGGGCCTCTGGAACAACCTCATCTTCATGGTAGCGCGACTGCGTTTGTTCGGAAAGAAAAAAGAAAAAGAAAACCTGTGTCCCAGGTGTACAAGTAGTTTTACAAGTCCTTCCCCAGCGTGGAAGGAGAAAGCGAGTTTGTGACTTGGGATGTCTATCTGCGGCCTCGATGCGATATCCAGCGGAAACGGAGTCTGGTCCATCCGCTATACCACACAGGTAGGTAAATCTTTTGGGGTGTTAACTTCCTCCGGCTTAAGCACTACATTTGATGGCCCCTCGGCCAACCTCGGCCAACCTCAGCCGACCTCGGTCAAGTTGGCCGAGGGCCCATCAAAATGTAGTTAAGGCTCGAATCCGTCCGTCAAACGGGACGGCCGTCGAAAACAAGAGCCGTATTATTAGACAGGATGGATCATCAAACAGCGCACGGTGAAAGCCAGAACCTGTTTCGATTCTGAGCGTTTAAAAGATAGGATTAAATACCTGATTGCGACGAAGAAGGCACAATACAGTGATCAATGGTGTCGGTGAAGTAAAAACGGGAACCCATGCTGTGTTTAGATGAGGAACCAAAATAATTGTGTGACGTATTGAATGGCGGAAAACAGGAAAGATAGCATCCTATTATCTGAAAAATATAAACGGGTGCGTCCGGAAAACAGTGTATGCATGAAAAATCAACATTGGTACAAAATTATACCACCGAAACCCTCTCGAGATTTGGAAACCTGCGCCGGCGATTACAGCCCCAGTTGTGCTGTACACCCAGAGGAAGCATAGAATGCGCATGTTTCTGTACTTCGTGGCATTGCCACCCGAACGCCTCTTGGCCGCCGTGTCGCCGGCGGGAACCCAGACGGCGAAGGTGCCAAAGAAATGGTCTTTAAGGGTCATGAGATGGGCGTATCTTCGCAAATATTTGAGATTTAATAGAGAGGTGAGATAGCGGGAATGCGTACTGCTGAAGGGCTTTCACGAATAGCACATTGATGCTATAATACTACGCAGTAATATCAGACATCTTGCTTCCGGACCATATTTATACGACTGAACGAGTAACCCAACCTACCTGGCGCGACCACAGTGGAAATACCACCACGGTATTGATCAACGATGGGAGCGTGAATGCCCAGTTGTAATACCGCACGAGGTCGGGGCGCGCGTAGATCAGGAGCAAGCCCGGGAGGGGGTTTAGGAATATTCCAAGGCGTCAGCATTGTAGTAGAGAAGCCCGGTGAGGAAGCACAGCTTCTGCATGACGCGCAGGTTGGAGGCCCAGAACTCCCGAGTGTAGACGAGGGTCGTGGAGCTCGAACACCAGCGCATCTAAAATTTGAATTGATCGGTGACCAATCGGATATTCCTGAGGGAACCCAGGGGACAAACCTGCTGCGAGAAGTACGCCTTAGCTGTATCCGGCGACGCCCCGCAGGCGAGCGCGAGCGGGATGTATTTCATCTCCCACCCGCGCTTCATCATCTGAAACCCGCTATGTAGATCCTCCGAGTGATCGATCGCCGCTGCGCCTCCGATTTCCTTCAGCGCTTCTCGGCGGTATAGCGCGTTGCTTCCTACGCACGCAGCTACAGGAAGGCGACATGAATCTCAGTGGAAGTAGGAAAAATCAATGCGTCAACGCACCAGCTCCCCAGCGATCCCGGTTAAGTTGCACCACACGAAAGAAAACTTCCAGGACCGACCCACCTCCCCGCTCTACCCACGTCTGCTCTTGGCACGGGCGGAAGAATTGTGGTGTCTGTACTATCGCGGCGTCTGGATATCGCCGCATCATCGGCACGAGCTCCGCCAGGAAATCCGGTCTTGGGCAGAAGTCTGCGTCGAATATGACGAAGTACTCGCCTAACGTCTGGGTGAACGCGTGTCGCAGGTTACCGGCTTTGCGCAGATGAGGGCGGTTGGGGCGGCGGATGTAGTTGAATTTGTATTTTTGCGTGGCGAGCGCCTCGACGGAGGGGAGGCCGCCGTCGTCCAAAACCCAGACTTTGTGGTTGGTGTAGGCGAGCTGGGAGACATACTTGTAGGTGTTTTCGAGGATCTCTAGTGGTTCCCGGCAACATGGAAGTAATATATCCCTGGTTCATGATCTTTTTCCAGTAGCGACTCTAGGTGAGGCGTAGAAATGCTCACACCGATGGCTCATCCCCCGGAGGCGGGGCGAAATCCTGCAGGATCTTTCGATGAACGTCCAAGTCGTAATCACGGCCGATGTATCTGAATGTCGTTAATTAATCAGGCTCGTATCATGGGCCATTAGAAATCTTACTCGATGCTGTAGGATAGAATGCTGTACACCTGGATAATTGCGCAGAATACCGCAAACCTGGCGCAGGAATTAGATCTTGGAAACATTAGGGGATAGAGAGCGCACCAATAAAACTCTGGGGAGATCAGAGAGAAGAACCAACTGCCAACGGAAAGCGCGAGGAACGCAAACATCCCGCATATATACAGCGCCGTGCGCCCGGTTTGCACGTAGATGTATTTCTCCGCGTCGTTAGGAGGATATGGTAGGATGAGTGGGGGAGAATCGTCTCCGATGTCGTCTGCAGCAGCGACGATGTCGGGACGCGGAAGACCCGAGACTTTGCGCCGCCCACAACGAGAGTACCATGGGCGCCAGTTGGGTATGGTGCCCTCCTCGGGAGGTGCGGGGACAGCAACTGGCGGAGGCTCAACTGGTATCTTGTCGAGTTCGAGGTCATCCATGGAGACGAAGGTGAGGTTCGCAGCGGGCGATACCGTAGAATGGCACCATTCCTGCAGTCTTTTGGCTTCAGTAGGTCCGCCTAGTTTCCGAGCGGGATTAAGGATGGAGAATGGGTTGGATCGTTATTCGGATCCCGTCTGGTTTTTAGGTGGAAGGCCATGTAAGTACTAGAGAGGAGAAAACGTGGGATTCGGACGTTTGTTCTGTCGCGTAGAGACACATTTTGAAGGTATAACTTGGCAAACATCGAGTCCCGACGCCTGACTCCCGAGGCATACTGCCTCATGCTTTCAGTATATAAACCCCAGCCTGTATCGTAGCCTACATGAAAATTTTAATTCTTCAATCCTCCGCATTTCATCCCTTCACTAACACACGCACCCGAATCGGGGCTAGTTCAAGGCGGCGCGTCAGTTGAGCGGAGGAAGCGGAGGAAGGAGAGCGACAGCATGCATTTAATCCTGTAGGTTGAAGCAATTATTACGGCAGAATGCATTGAGGGCGATTGAGTGGATCGCAGAACACACCCTGACAACGACAAAGTGCCGCGCGTGTGGGATGAAGATGTATATATTTCCTGCAACTTTGCGACTCGGAGGTTCAGCGGTGACGTGTTTACATAACCCTGATCTCTCTTGACACAAACATATCTTTCATGCTATCTGTCGCTCCACAAGCGGAACTGCTACAGGAAAGGGACCGGCTGGTTGAAGGAGAGGCAAGCAAAAAAGGGGAGCAAAAAGGAAAACAAAAAGGGAGCAAAAAAGGGTAACCGTGAATGACCATGACATAACCAAAACCAAGCAAGACCAATCGTATATCTACTGAGGATTATCGCACCAATCAACCCTCAGCATTCAAACGCCCAACCACCATCAAGTGGGAGTCACTACCGGGGTAACGCTAGCTTCGGTGAAGGTCATCAAGCCCTGGGAGTAGATGTTTCCGAGCACACTGGCGCCTGCAGCGAGTCTGATGGCCGAGTTGCTGAGAATGGTGCCCGCAACGCTGGCGCCGGCCAGGAGATTGGTGGAGTCACCGGTGGCGAAGAAGACGTCGCTGGCCTTGGCGCCATTGGCAAGAATAATCGCGGCGTTCGCGTCCAAGTCGAAGTGAGAGCCCGTAGTGAAGATGTACCTAGGAGTAGCCAGCATTAGAACAGCAGAAATGACTTTTCATGGTTGCACTTACTGGCCCTCGCCGTCGAGTGTAATGGTGGTGACAACGTGAAGAATACTGAAAACGTTGTAGATACCGGGGGTGAAAACAGCGCCCGTAAAGTTGGTGGTGCCGTTGCCGCCGGCGTCGCCCATGCCCTTGGTGACGACGATGGTTCCGTCGGCGGTGGAGACCACTTGCGTGCCTTCGAGCGTTCTCAGCATGTTCCAGGCGGCTTCGGCATCCGCGTGCGGGTGCGCTCCTGGACATCACCGGTGATCGCACCGGGAGGGAAACCGCTGATATTATGGCCGGTTGTAGCGACGTTGCCGATGATGGGTCCGGAGCCGCCGGTGTTGATGATTCCGCCGACGGCGACAACGGTGAAGTCGGCAGCAGTGCCGAGATCGATCTAGAGTGCAATCTGTGAGGACTCGCGATGCGTGATGGGAGCGAAACACGGACGGCAACATCGGCGCTAACAAATGTGACCAACGCGGCCAGGGTAGCGAGAGTAAAGGCGAACTTCATCGTTGCTTTGTTGATATGCTCGAGCAGTGCACAACACTGTTGTGAGGAGTGGTCTTTTATAATCAACTGGGGTCTCTCTTTACTTCCCACAGGTCGCCCTGGTTTCCCTCACTCCGTTTGCTGGAGAGCCGCAACTTCAGGGCAGCGTGGGCATATTCAAGGCACACTCTGATGTCTTGGCAAAATGTGTGAATGTTTGCCTGGGTGTGCGGGACTTCGGCTCACACCGGCACCCACGGCGAACAGCCATCATTTCCTTATCTCAGTGTCACATGTCCGAAATACTTACCCGCCCCTGGTGTCCCTCACTCCGCCTGCTGAAGAACCTCACTTCAATGCAACTTCAGGGCAGTGTGGGCAGGTTCGAGGCACACTGTGGGCAGGAAAAATACTCAGGTACTTCCAGGGAGTACCTAGGATGCTTCCACGCGGCCCCCGCTGCTCCAATCCAAATCTATACATTCTCTCTACTACGTCCAGACGTACATCTACCCTCATACACCCAGCCACTGCCCCGTCGACGCCGTAGACTACACCTCGATGTCGCATGTTCGCTGAGAATAAGTCAGAGTAGCATCATGAAAGACCGAGCTGCACCAACCAGCGTGATGGGCGCGCGCGGCGGTCGTTCATTGACGATGAGCGAGGGCGGGTGAGAGCAACCAGGCGTTCTGTGGGAGGGATGAGCACAAATAAGTGAGGGCACGAGACATGGGGAACGGAGATTGACGGCAGGGCGAGGGGAAAGATGTCACCTTGCGGGCCCGGGATCCCAGCCAACGCGGGCGACGCGATAAGAGGCCAGCATCGTCGCGAGCGCGCACGCCGGAGACCCGGTGCGCAGGGCGTACAATCCTGCGAGAACGGCAGATGCGACTTGCGAGGATGCGGCTTGCAAGTCAGCGTCGAGAAGGGCCGATGGGGGACTAGGCACCTGGCTCCGTTGAGCGCGACGTCCCGGCTGGAGTAAACTGGAGGATTGAGACAGAGGCCTGTGCGCCGGTCTTTCGGTTCAAGGTGCGGCGTCTGACGAAGTATTCGGAGCGATGTGAGTGAAGGGCGCACGATGGACGCAGAGAATGTGGAAGGAATCGAGGGTGGCGAAACGAGGGATTCCGGAAATGCGCGGCGTCGTACGAGACGATGAAGGATAGAGCAGGCTGCGGCACGCGGTGGTAGGTCGCTGGGCGTGTGGGAGTGGAGAGAAAGCATGCGCGAGGCTGCTGGTTGAGGTGGAGCGCGACGCCGACTCGGGCTCGAGAACGACGAAGGGAGGACGTCGCCAACGAGTTCTACGGCCTTAGAGCGCCAGTGAACGGTCTGAGATGGGTCTAAGAGGTCTACTAGGTCTCGGATGAGCAAACTGGGGGCCCACGAGCCCTGGACGTCGCGAGGCGGGGGGTGTCGTCTCCGGGAAAGCGCGGCGACGACGTGGGATCGGGGAGGTTAGCTGCGCGCGCTGGGGGCTCGCTGGGTGTAGGGGAGGAGCGGAAGATGTGCGCGAGGCCAGCGGGTGAGGTCGAGTGGCGGGATGGTCTTGGAGCGGAAGAGAGGGAGTGATGATCTGTCATCACCATCAACCGGCGTTAAGTCCCAGTCTCTGCGAGCCGCGCCGATGGCCGGGACCTCGTCTGATATGAGTCGGTAACCGTTTTTCTAAGGATTAAAACAAGGAATAGTCGACAAATTAGATGAAAAACCCGTTTTTAGACGATGTTCGACGCAAAACGCGCGTCGAACTCGATATCACGCAGAAATTTCGCCCCAGCGAGCGTCCAGAAGCCATACGACGCGTTTCTACGCGCTTCACAAATACGAGTTGGACTTAAAAAAATTGCGCCAGGTCAATCGCCGGGGCAAAGACAGAAAAAGCAAGGGTAGTGGACTACAGGCACATTATTTTTTGCGATTTTCACCAATGCTGTCGGCATTTCGGGGTGTGGCAAGCTGAAATTTGATTCGTTCAACTTGTGGTGTTAGGAATGTCAAGTTTAAACATGGGAAACCACCACATTGTGCTCAAGGTACAGGATGGGGGATTGGTTTTTTTTTTCGAACTCATTGAAAGTGGTTTTTCACCTTGGGCATTTTCCTGGCATTGTGGATGATTTTTTCGGAAGGGGTACATTGGGTGGAAAGCGCTCAGTGGAATGGATTGATAAATGGGGTTGAGGGCTGAAATGTAAGAAAAAATCCAATGGAACGGAGATTTAGTTGTTACAGTACCCCACCTCGCACCCATGTCGGTCCGACCTGCCTGCCCACCGCAGCCTTTTTGATTGCGCTCCCCTACAGCGCCCCTGTCCGCCCCAAACCTCCCGCGCTCACCACCAAACGCGTTCACGCGACGCGTTTGTTTGGTGCTGTGTGCCAACATCCCCGACCAGATCAGCGCTGTCATCTCTTGTCTTCTCTGTCGACGACTCGCGCCCAGCCTTGGTCGTGCCCCACGTCAGCTAGTCATCCCAGCCAACCCATCTTGTCGGCAATCCACGGCCTATCCTTGTCTCTCCCCCTTACGCTTCTCTACTCGCTGCCGCCGCCGCCCACTCCTGCGCCTATATCTGTATGCTGGTCCATCCCTGGCCGCGTCGCTTCTCACGTCATCCTCCCGACCCACAGCAGCAAACAAGCCCGTTGTCACTATTTGGCTTGCCGTTTTCCTCCTCTGCCCCGCCGTATTCGTCCGTTGCTTCGCGTCCCCTTTCTTGATATTCTCTATGCAGCCCTCGGGATTCATCGGGTCAGAACGCGTGCCGTCTTCCCTCGTTCTCTCCTCCTTCCCTCCTCCTCTTAGTCCACGTGAGAACACGTCCGGTGTATACCGATGCGCCGGCAACAACACATATCCTCATACATCCTCGCCTTCCCTTTCCCCCTCTATAATGCTTCCCAACGGCACTCAAGCCCGATGATGGCGTCTCATTTGGAACGGCCCTGTCGCCTTGACTCCCGCGGCGCGTATACATCCCACTCGCCCATCTGCTCCACCCATAGGTCACCCCTCCTCTCGTTCGGAAGCCCTTCTTCTCCGTACCATCTCCGCACGTGGCCGCCCGTTTTATCACCCTCATATCGTCCTTTCCATGCTCTGAAATTGTGGTGCAGGTCGTCTCTCCACCAGGACGGGTACTTGGCGAGCGGTTTGATAGTGAGGGAAGGACGGAGGTCAAGATCAATTTCAGAGATCGCGTGTATCGAGGGGACAGCATTGTGAGGGCGATCTATCCCTTTCTCAATCTTCTCAGCTGAAGATATGGTTATCGCAGCAGCCACTCTTCAGCCCAGCGAGCCTTTGAGCCAAAGTACGGGAAGGTCAAGGTGTGATTTGACCGTTGTCATCTGTTCATGGTCTGTTCTCCGTGTGCCCTCTCCCAATGTCTTTCACCCTTACTGTCGTCCTCCCTTCGTTTAACAAAGTTTGCGCCTGAGACCCTCTCGTTCAGTGCGGAGTCGACGCATCTCACGCCTGGCGTACAGTTTCAACCGCCCATTCTAAACTAACTTGCCTCTCCACTGGTTGTGACTCCGGATTGTTTCGCTCTAGCTCTGCCGCGCCGCGCGCCTTTCAATTTTCACGTCGAACTCAACTCGAACAGCAACCAGCTCGTTGGCTAAACCAAAGGTAGTATCGGTGTCCTGCCTTTTTCCGCCAGGGATTAATGGTCTGAATTACTTAGGAACAATGGCCGTCAGCACAAAAGTGAACTCTCGCCGTCAGCACCTGGCAATGCAACTGGCAATGCGTCATTGTGGTCCGCTCAGAATGCGCTGACAGTGGCAATGATCCATATCACTCCCTGGAAATCATGCGAATTCACCGTAGACGTCTTCAATTCTTCCCAAGTCAATCTCCGGACTGCCAAACATGCCTATCCATAGTGGACTCCGGCAATTACCAACACTTGTGCAATGATAACGACAAGGGCTAATGATCTCAATAACATTTACTGTAATTCACTTCAGGCTCTTCACGCATTCTTCGGACTGCCAGACATGCCTACCAGAGTCGATTCCGGCAACTACCGACACTTGTCCAATGGTAACACGACAAGGGCTAATGATCTCAATGATATTTACGGTAATTCATTTTAGGTTCTTCCCGCGTTCATGTCGGGTGCCAGGTCCTGGGGCCGAAAGGTATGAACAGGGATACTCTCCGATCCTTCTGTCTGACAAGTATCTCACCGACGTCTCTCACTGGCAGAGTCTAGACTGGAGAACAAATCATTAAGTACGCCTCATCAAAAGAGGTATCCCACAGAGATCAGATTGTGGTAATTAGTTCGGCATAGTAAACCGGTGATCTCGACCGGCCCGCGCTATCGTAAATAACGTTGAGGGTCCAGTTCCTTGTCTTCTACTCCCACTCAGGCATAATGCGCCCACCCCCGCTCGTGGACCCAATTACGCCGGACGTGATTCGTTCGGCGGAGGATCTGTAGGTCTTTCTCTCCGCTTCCCGTTATTCAGAGCCTGAGTCTTCTAGACTTGCTTTCAAGGTCAGACGAAATCCGGCGCGAAAGGCGTCTTATAATTTGTCCCAATTCCTGTAGTGGTACTTCGCGGGTTGCTTCGCCCTGCTGTTTTGGGATTTTTTCCTCACGTTGGATGACGAGGTGGAGTGGATTTGGAAAGGAAAGAAAGCGACCAGTGAGCCCGTCCTAGTGGATAATTTTCTCCACAATCTCACCCCATTCTCAGTGTTCTATGTCTTTTTAATAGTACGGCCGCCGTCATCATTCACTGGTGTCTCAAACTCTGTGATGCTCAGAACCGATACTGCCCTCCGGCATTCTGTGTAATCACATTGTTTGGTATGTTTTCATGCCATGATCTGGACGGACGCGCTCATCACGGAGCCGGTTAGCTTACTTCTCTCCGTTGTGGAACTACGAGGTAAGCCCGGGGTTGATGTTTACGAATTCTTTCCGACATCTTTGCTTTCCAGATGTACCTTTGCTTTTCTCCTTCTCGGCGTTCTAAGTAGCTTATCGACATTCCACCAACAGTTGCAACCGCTTTGCAATCGTAGAATGGCTCCAGACGCTCCTCATAGTCGTCCCCGCTGAAGTGGTTCTGTTGCTCCGGTACGGCGCCGAATATTATTGAACCATGTCTGATCCTCCTGCAGTGTATTTGCCTTGACAAATGGAAATAAGTATCTCTTTACCTTTCTTGTCTCCATCATCCTCGTGGAATGTACCGTCGTGTTTTATGCCATGTCCCTGCCAGGCACAAATAATGGTATCTTCGTCTCATTTCCGGCCAAATCCACCACTGACTTCATGGAGCTCTGGTCCTACCCGACATGCCCATTGATTCTTTTCACGGTGAGCGAAGAGCTTTGATCATATTCTGGTCAAAATGTACTCAAATATCTGCAGTCTGCATTTTGTACTCGGATCCCCAGATGTGAGCCCGCGTTGACCATCCAACTCCAATACTAAGATCGACTGCTAAGGGATACTGCATATCTTTCGACGTCGATCGCGTTCGACTGCATCGTGTTCGCCACTACGCTCGCATGCACAATGAACCACAATATCCGACGCCTTCGCTCATCCATACTTCCGACAATTCGCTGGGACGGTGCTCTATATTTCTGTGTCATCTTGTCAGGAAATGTCGTGTGGATGGCTCTGGCCATCAACGCCCGAGTACGTGGTCCGCTCCAGGCAAATCACAGTGGTGTTGACTTGGGTTAATGCAGCCCGGACTGAAGCTCATGAATGCACAGTACGCGTCTGTTATCGCAATGTTTCCGGATACCAGTACTCATTTATCAACCATTGCAGGCCCAGCATGTAGTGAGTTGCAGTGGCCAGGTAGAGACGGAAGCTGAAACTCATACTGCTTTGCCTACAGCCTCACGTCGATTATGATCAACCGCCTGACGATCTCCGTCAGAAAAGCAGCTGCGAAGTTAGCAAACGAGGACACCGCCATCGAGTTGCCCACTCGTATTTTTTCGTGCGGACCAGCCAATAATCGGACGAGCAAAGTCAATCCTACATTTTGCTGAAACATCCAGCTTCATATTTTGATTTGGGGTCATCGATTTTCCTACTACCTTACTTGGGAAATGTCATGTTGTTGCCTGTCATGGGTTCAGAATCTCTGTGATATCCTTGGTTTCTTGAACGTTCTCGCTGTACTGTAAATTTCAACCACAAGTCCAACAAGGGTGGAGTCCCAGAGGGTATGTAGGCACCGGAGTAGTGTCTCATAAGGTGACCGTGTCGGCGGATCTGGCTTCAAGTTGTGATTCTCTCGGGAGTGAAAGAGGGTAAGTCGAAACCAATTCGAAACAGTCTCTACCTCGTCTTCAGGGACGCGAAGCTTAAAAAAAAAAAACATGCTCGCGCATTAAAGCCCGAAAAATCGTAGGTGTTCTTCGGCCAGGTCCCAAAGAATGTTTTCAAAGATCCCAATTTGACTGAATCGACTGGAAGCTTGCTCGCATCGCTGCAATAACAAAAAATCCTTGCTTTTCTTGATGACTATTTGCGCTTGCAAAATTTTGAACCCCTTTGTAAATTTTTCAAAAGCATCGTGTGCGTAAAAGCGTTCGACATAACTCTAGTGACAGCTGAACTTCCTGAGGTTGCTTTGGTCTTGTTATGATGAAAACAACCGCACAATTCCGCTGAAGGATGAGACGCGCATTTATAAGTGACGTTAATCCAAGTGCCCGGAAGCCTTCAAGTCAGTATGGAGGGACAAAAAGTGAAATCTGGCCGATGGCGGATGGCTACGGGAAGTAATGCTTCACCAATGTTGATTCTTCCCCAGCCCATGAAGCAAGACAACGTCGTGAGAATCCGGACCGTGGTGGACAAGCGTGAACAAAATGATACAGTGGCGGCAAGATCATTTGCATTTCCTTTTTAGGAAATTCCCATCAATCTTTGCTGTGCGCCGTTCTTTTTGGGCTCTAAAGCGAAAATAAAAACATAACAGGGATACTAGCTTGGTATACAATAATGAGAGACAAAATACTCCGAGTAAGAATAGGCAATTTCCATCACATTTGGGGCAAAACCATTGAGCTCATGTGGATATGATGAATGAGGGATTTCATCAAGTTGTCGGGAATTTTGTGCAACTGGAAGAAGCAAAAGGCCACTGAGACATCTCTCATGGTCTGCCAGGTCTTTAGCCACTGTAAAGGATGAAAAAGGATGGCTTGAAGACGAAAATTGATTGGAACTTCCTAAAGAGGAAATGCAAATGATCTTGCCGCCACTGTAATACCGTTAAAATTGCGGCTCCGCTGCCAGACATTCATGCAATTCTCAAGGATGTTGCACGGCATCCGTACCGGACATTGGTGGATGGGAAAGACTTCTATGAACAAATAAGAGTCATCCCAGACTGGTTTTGTGCGACGGGCCAACATTATAATGGAATTCCACCCCGGGAATGCCTCCGGTGGATATGTATGTCATAGTTGGGGAAAATTTAAGCAAGCGAGGTGTTGGATTTAAACAGTTCCGAATTAGGCAAGCCTCAACCGAACAATGACACGCCGAGGTAATTGTTAAAGAACGGTTAATACCTAACCTGCCCCTCCCCCTCCCTCGCCACTTCTACCTGTGCCCATGTAGTAGTGGATATCCGAGTACAATATCTTTCGTTTCATAGGCGTGATTTGAATGCATGTCTGCCGGGGACGACGGCGGTGGGGCAGCGGCGAGCTGCCCTGTTATTTGAGCAGTGGTTTCAGGGGTCTTGAGACGTGTTGTAAGGCCATTTGGCCCCGGGGTGCCTTGAGACACCTTGAGATCCACACCCCGGCTCTCAAGGCGTCTCAAAAACCTAACCTTTGTGTCGCAAGCCACCCGGTACCAACTCAGCTTGAGACGCCTTGCAACATGTTGCGGGACGTCTAAAGGCATTCGGGATTTTTCCGACAGATGCGATGGTAGAATATACGAAGCGCCGCAAGGGGGATTGAATATTAAAATTTTGTACCGGGGGTGGGGTGGGGGGGGGCTTCAACGCAGTGATTGTCCAGTCCTGGACTCCTAAGAGCGGCGAGCTGCCCATAACTGACCGACTGCGTCCACAACGCAATCAGCCGACGTTCCTACCTGAAGCTCTTACTAGACTGAGCGGCTGCTTTGGGTCTCGGTGCACGACAGAATTTACGCGTCGCCCGCCGGCGCGGTATCATGTCCGCGGTACATTGCTCCTACAAACTTCTCCTGGTTTTCCCCACCTGCTCGCTCACCCATACTCTTCCACTTTCCCCATGTCCTTCCTCTCCCAACGTTTTCTCTTCCTTGTTCCGTCCCTGACGCTGGCCCTGCTCGCAGCCCCAGACAACCGAAATTCGGTGCAGACGGTGCAGAAATTGACATCTCAGGTACTTCATATTCACCCTCTCCTCACAGGTTCATCGATGCTCATATGATTCTCACATCGGCCTTAGCATGCCCCATCGTCGAGGAATTATGTAGAATCCGTCAGTCATTATTTTGGTTAATTGGTTTCCGTCCCTCGCTGCCACGGCGGGATCGCCTCCCTCTCAATCAACTCTCCCTCCGATTCAGGTTCCGGCGGCGGTGGCGAGGGCGGGCGCAGCAACACACCCCGGTCCCACACGCGCCAGACAACCATCTCGAACCCATAGAACCACCACTGCTGCTCCCATGAGAACGCGACGGTGTACAGCCCGGGGAGGCCCTCCAGCAGCCAGTGCGCGGCACGCCGCAGCACGCCCTCCTGGTCGAACTCGCCGTTCATAAAATTCAACGAATTCGCAGATGGGTGAGAAGCAGGAAGTCCTGCAGTGCTTCCAGAATGGTCGCCTGAATCATGGACAGTAGTCAATAACGCGAGTAAGTGGGTTTGCTGCACTCGCACTTACGTCGCGGACATCGAAGCAGAACTTGTCGCTGTACAAGTATGAGGAGTTCCCGAGCTCCAGGGTTCGTAGCCGCGGAAAGACTGACGCGATGCGGTGGATGATCAGTGCTGTTGCAAAATCGTCGAGCGTCAGGGACAGTTCGGTGAGGTCCTGCAAGTGGGATATGTTCTCCAGAGAAGAAACGACGGGGGTACCGACCAATTAATCCCATCACATGCCATCTTGCGCACATCGCGGGTTGGCGTGCACCATCTGAGCTGTCGATGCGCCGCGAATCCCCCAAATTTTGCGCAGAGACGGCGTCTGACTGCGACAGGCGGTCGCTCCTCACGATTGCCTTGTAGATCGTGGTCGATCGGGCAAAAGCCCGGCGGTGCATAATCGAGCCAATTTGTCCGCGCTGGACGTGCGGCGGTGGTGCGCAGCCGTTCGAACACGAAAACGCGGAGTCGTAGGGTGCCAGTCGCGGAAGTCTGGGAATTGGAGGACGAGTCAGTATTAATACAAGGGAAGCGGGGGGAAAGAGAAAGAAAACAGTCCTTACTCGATGCTTTACGCTCAGGCAAGGCAAAATGCAACAGAGGCCGGCCAGGGTCTGCACGACAAAAGGAGAGAACCGCACTGTCAAATGGGAGCGGAAGAAAAAGGATGATGCAATAGGACGAGCGAATGCACCTTACAATGCCAAAACGCTCATCGCTAACTCAGCGCAATATCCACAGACGTACGAAGTACCGTGCTTTCGCGCAAAAGGGACGCGTTTTGCCGCCCGATGAGGACGTAGAGGACAGGCATCTGCGTAGACATGCTGAAATCGTCACCAAAAGAAAGGAAGATGGAATAAAGCTGCTCACTAAGGTGACGTGATCCAAGGGCATGGCTATCACCAACGACGCAGAAGGACGGGGGAACAGTTAGCGCCGACGACGTCCATGGCGGGACACGAGGACGAAAGGCGTCGCTGAAGGGCCAGGGGTTTGACAGCGGTGTTGTCCGTAGTGGCCGGAGTGAAAGGGCGGGGTAGGACTACGATCGTCACAGCAGAATTGCAGAAGTTTTGATAAAGAGGAATGGCAAGCAGCAGTCTCAAAGGTTTTAAGAGCTTGGCGCCACTGAGGTCCTCAAGAGATGCGAAATATACTTTGAGCTGAAGAGTCAAGAAGAGTCTTCTTCCAGACTTCCGCGCTCCGCGTTGTTGCAGCATGACAAGTCGGGGAAAGTTCTTCAAAGGACGAAATCTGGAGTCGGCGGAGTAGGAAGTGGCGAAAGAACGAAACCTAGTCGCCACAAATGCGATCTCGGATCATTCGGTAGATCGGCAGTACGTGTGTGATCGACAAATTCGGACGGGCCTTCCGCATTTTGCGTCCACACCACCATCGTCGCGCCCTCTACCCAAGCACAGTTTCTTGTACTTTGGAACGTGCATTTAGTTATGCTCGCACTCGCTCTTCTCGCCACTGTATTCCACCCACGTAACCCACCTAGACTTTCTCAACTAATGGGGTTTATTATAGCGGTCAAAGTGCACATTTAATCGGCCGCAAGATAAAGTGGTGATTTCGGACTTACCGCAACAAAGATAAGTGATTTGACGTCTTCCCCGCAAGAAAGATAACGGTAATCACGTCGCTTAACTTGCGGGGAAATCGTGGCATCCCGCAAGATATATATAGTGCCCCCGCAAGATATAGACACGTCGCCCGCAAGATACCAAGTTGCCCGCAAAAGTTTTTTGGAAAAATTTCCGCAACAAACTCGGTGAGTGCATAGTGCCAAATAAGCTTTAAATTGATTGCCAGTAAGTGGTGAAAGGCGCAACGGTGTGGGTTGAAACGAGTATTTGTTTTTTGTATTCCCTACGTGTTACGGCTCAGTCACTGTTGACTTGGATAATGATGCAAACCCTGTACTGATTATGGTTCTGCTGACTGGTATGTGCTTCGTAGGCATTGTGTAATTCTGTGGCCAGAGGTCAACATCCCCGAGATGGCCGATGGGGACTGAATGTCAAGACATAGCAGTTCATGCCATAATTTTGGCATCTTCGTCGCACGAACCATTGTGCAACGGACTCTTCCAATTGAACACTGTCTTAATGCTGATTTACTTCTTGGATCACTGTCACTCTCAGATTTCTGGGTGCACATCGTCACGGACAACGGCGTTTCTGACAGTGCAAGGAAAGACGGAAAGACTGCTCCTAGTAGATAGCTACAAGGATATGCTATGATTTTGTGAGATTCTTCTGTGGCTTTGAGGACACCATCATTGATTCATGCCTCACCACCCCAACCTCTGGGGGAACAGGGTGGTTCTATCCTCTAGCATCCGATATAGCCTTTCAGTATGAGATATTTAATTCGAAGAATTGGTCCAAGAGCCTAAACGGGAAGTACCGTTGATTTGAATGCCAATTCGATATCTCCGAGATGGCCGACCAATTCTGTGGGAGGCTCGAGAGTAGATTGAGAACTTAATTGTATTCAATCTCATCATCAGTTCCATGGTAGCCCTCAAGCTAAGCGGTAATTTTATTATATACACTCACCAAAACTCATTTATTACAGCCTCTTCACTTTCTGATTGATATACTCGTTTCAACCCACACCGTTGCGCCTTTCACCACTTACTGGCAATCAATTTAAAGCTTATTTGGCACTATGCACTCACCGAGTTTGTTGCGGAAATTTTTCCAAAAAACTTTTGCGGGCAACTTGGTATCTTGCGGGCGACGTGTCTATATCTTGCGGGGGCACTATATATATCTTGCGGGATGCCACGATTTCCCCGCAAGTTAAGCGACGTGATTATCGTTATCTTTCTTGCGGGGAAGACGTCAAATCACTTATCTTTGTTGCGGTAAGTCCGAAATCACCACTTTATCTTGCGGCCGATTAAATGTGCACTTTGACCGCCATAGTTTATTGCTGGCTCCATGCTTTCCGTCATACCCCACCATTTTCTGTATTTGGGGTATGACGACATTTTTGTGGATCAATCACAATTCAAAGCTTATAACGCCCGGTGCCGGAACTCCAACAGCGTCTATCCTCTGATTCACACCACTGGCTACCCATGACACAAGATTAATACTGGTCGTTGGACATCTCGACAGACTCAGTCGACATTGCACTCTACTTACATCACCATTAGCAGCAGGCGTTCCCCAGAAACCCTGACACTGTACCCACCCTTGGCCAGGATCACCATCTACTTTTCGTTTCTGTGCTGCCGGCGTTGGTGTATTGGTGACCGTTCTCTTCAATTCTTAATGTCGTGCACGCGTCTCGTACGTGTGATTCGTCTTATTTTCAGCCATCCTCCATCCCGGTGGTTTCGGGCGAAGTGCGGAGCTAGCACTGCACTGCATGGCCTCCCTGGCAGACCCGTCTGTCTTTTGCGCGGAATCCTAGTGCTCGACAATATGGTACCTGGTCGCGGTGGAACCGGCGCAGTACAAACTCAATACACGATTAATTCCCCTAAATGAACAGGCCAAAATACCCTCTACCCGAAGCGCACATATTCAACATCTGACGTCGACATGATTTCCCTTTTCGCAGACGCTCCGTCTGCTGGCAAGATAACAAAATATACGGTGGTTCAAACTTGGAAAAACCGCTCCATGCATTATTTTAAACTCCGGCTCCGATGGGCGTTTAGATGGATATGCCGTGCGGCCGCAAACACGTGGTCATATTCGATGTACCGCGTTAAAATCTCAGCCTCCTTGCTCCACTCGCCTTCCACACTTTCTTTCATCTATGAACTCCTCACATTCCAGTACTGATGTCTCCCGCACGACGAAGGGACACGAAAGTCCTCCCGAATCCCACGAACACTCTCGTCCTTCATTGATCGACCCCGCACATTCCAGTGCCGATGTCGCGAGCACGACGAAGGGAAACGAAAAGCTTCTCGAGTCTCACAACCACTCCTATCCTTCATTGAGGGTCCCTGCACATTCTAGTTCCAATGCCGATGTCGCGAGCACTACGGAAGGACACGAAAAGCCTCTCGAATTTCACGGGCACAAGTGATTTCCTCCACGTGTACCCATTCATGCTGACTCTTTCAAGTAGAGGGAGCTCCCGGCGATCGGAATTTCTTTCGAAGCTCATGGGACCACCAGGCATTGTGGTCTGTGGTCAATTTATATTGCAGATGGCTGCATGGACTTGGTTCGCTTTCGTCTGCGCGCGGGAATTAATTTCGATACCAACTTTCCCGGTCCCTCAAGCGGTCTGGTTCAAGCCGCTCATATTCTTGACCACCTCGATATCATCGGGCCTCACGTTGCTTGCTATGTTGTGAGCTGCCCGTGCCGAATTGACGCCATCGCTGAGCTTACCTTCTTTCAGCTTATTTTCCTGGGCTGTTCGACAATGGATTACCGCCCATCTGCGCAGCGAAGGAATGTCTTTCGAAACATTTGCTTGGAGTTTAAGGATCGCCTCTCGGACGCCTTTTTACGCTCCAAACCAATGGAAATGGACCTTGCTGACCATCGCCGTGTTTGCTCTGGGTACTGCGCAGACAGCCGGGTTCCTCACTTCCTCTCGGTTTTCGTCTGGTCTGATATTAACTCACTCAGGTGGAACACCTTGTTAACGCCCCAAGCGTTTCAGTTCAATACCCATATTGGCGGCCGAGAGCTTGACCTCACTAGTTCTCTTATCCCACCGATGCTGAGTAGCGGCGCACTGGATAATCGTGTGTTCAACACCAGTACGCCATATGCCCACATATGAATGACACCCTCTCTAACATCATTTCAATCTCATTTAGGCCGTCTTCTCTCCTTGATCGTTGGCCAGACGGAAAGCGGTTATTCAGCACTGAATGCAGAACTTGCAAACCTCCCGACGTCATTGACCCTCCTGGATCATGATTTCAATAACTCAACTGGTGCGGCGTACCCGTGGACCGGATGACGAACCTTATATAGCACTGGACAGCCGGAATTCTTCCCATGACCTTCGACAACATCGCCTCGGGCTCGTGGTTCCCAAATACAAAGGTTATTCCTGCAACCCTCACAGTGCCATCAATTGGATTCCGTCACAGTCTTTCCCGGAATTCCTCTATGAAGCAGCAAGGTGAAATAACAGATTATTGTATCGGACGACAATTACTAACATGGAGGAAAGGTTTTACTGCGGATGTCTCATGCGACTTCAGGAATCTCGGGTCTGATACAACACCCTCGTTGATTATTAAACCAGACAATATGTCGTCAGACACCCCGATCCAGTATAACATCAGTTCCAATTGTACGATTCCGGATGCGTCGCGGTTCCCCTCCATAGCTCCTTCATGTGAGAGGTCGCGCTTTTGTTCCAATCCCTTACTTGACATTTATTCTATCGCAGTCAATTTTGTAACTACGTATGCTGCTGTATCGGAACATGGCGACGCCGCGAGCGGTTACCTAACGATGCTTGTTTGTCGCGGGTCTACAGAACCTTACAGTACGTCCGGGCTCAGAATATTCATTTGGGCATACTTAATGTTGGAAAAGCGCTTATCTTGGTCGGGCGGGGCCTTTACTCCTGGATGGACACTATGGTGTGCAGCCTTACTCCTAAAATTACCACCGCCACGGTGGATTACTCGTATGGCCTCTTTGACGCTATCAGCGCAGCGTCACTTCCCGGTGGGGTCCCAGATGTCGGGGGAGCTGCTGGTCTGTCTGCGGTCACGATGATATGGAACATGATTTTCCACTCTCAAGCATCGTTCAACAACCCTGTGGGAGATCAGATACAGTCCGTACTTCGTGATGTCCATGGAGATGCTTTCTTCAACGACTCCGCCAGCATACGTCTGGGGACAGTAAGCGATCTGCATATGACAATGTATATGTCGCTCATGAACGAGCAGCAAGAATATCTTCGGGGTGTTGCGGAGTACAGTGGAACCGTAAATTCATTCCTAGCTCATGCATTGTCAGCTACATGTTCTTTTCCCAGGTCCTTCGCGCCTGTCTTTCTGCGACTAATGTGGCGCCGTTTGTCCAAGGGGTGCCGAAAAACATGACCATCACGAGCACAGGAACATTCCACACTGGATTTCTCGGTTGGGAATTCACCAAGTCGACGTCGTGGGTTCTGATTCCCGGGGCTCTTATCGCCATCGCCACCATTTATGCTGTGCACAAGTCCCTGACACACCACGAAGAGAATCCAGAGGGCGAGGAATTCAATTCTGCCGATACGGTCGATCTCGTCTCTGCATCAGCTGCTGGCGGAGTTTCCGGTATATTCATTGGGACTCGGCAGGACCGTCGCAAGGCAGCTGAAGACATTGATATCGTACTGGGTACCATCCCAGGACAGGGAATAGCTTTGAAGCGCCGTGTATGAGATAGTAGTCTATTATCGTCCCTCTATGCAGCATTGTAAAATCATTTGTCCACAGAATATGACATACTGTATGTAGTGGAGTTTGTGACATATCAGATGAGTATAAAAATGTGTATTACAACACCAAATATTTTGGGCATAAATCCAGAACTGTGCTTAGAGTATCGTGCAAGTTGTCTTGAACAGGTAAGTAAAGATTAGTGAGAAGTCATTGACAATGCGTTGCCAACGGATAATTTTCTCAAGAATGCCATCATGTTATCGAGGACGACAACAGACAGCTAGGTTGGCGAAATCCGTTGGATTTGGAAGCCGATACTGAACTTGGAACGAACAGAATGGACGTGAATAAATGTAGCGGCTGTCAGGTGGCGAAGAGGTGTGGGCACTCAGAGCCGGGTCCACGGATCGGTTGAGCAGAGCATTTCAAAATGAACCGGTTGGAGTTGAAAACCGGGGAGAACGACGACCAATTAAGCTAAGGTTAGCCGGGGAAAGTGTTGTATTTTTAATTAGCTGGGAGAAGAGGCAGAGAGAAAGATGATATAGACAAGGTGGTCACGTAGGTATTCTATCATCACCTGAGTGTTAGTCAATTCGGCAGAATTTCGAGTAGGGCTGGCGAAACGTGTACCCAACAGCCATCCATGAGATATACTGTAGTATTTAAACCAATTCTCCTCATCTGTGAGCCTGTGACCCGTGACCCAAAGATTCGAACTTCAGTTTTCTTAAATAGGCACACCGGATAAAGAAAATCTTCGACCTAGGTCGAAATGTTAACTGAAACGGTATCAATCATTAGCCTAATCCGAACCCATAGAAAATTGTTCTTTCATTTGGTCTGGAAACTGAAACGGAAAGAACCGCAATCAGTACTGTACTATTTCGACCAAATGTTCAGGTGACGGGTGACAGAGGGTCGTGAACTGAACATTTTTGGCCTAGATGATGGTGACATTCCGATTTTGAGGCCCAAATAGGCCGAAAAACATCAAAATTTCCGGTCCGGCATTCACCGGACTACTATACTCGAGTATATGGTAAGTTTCCCATGATTGCTGAGGAATGAACACCCAAGAAAATGAACACCTTAGGTGACAGGTGACACCCTGTGAAAATTTGGTTGAAATAGTACAGTAGCTCTTTCGAAAGGCAGATATTTATTCATTGTCAGTGAGTTATGAATGCCGTGCACAAAGGAATTCATTCGGCGGCGCTTTCAGGTATATTGAAACAAGGACTTTCGTTGTAACTATCAAAATTCTCTTTGTTAAAACAAAGGGAATTTTATTGTTACACCAAAAGTCTTCCTTTCAATATGGCTGGAAGCACCACCGAAAGAACTTCTTGCAGTGAGGCTTTTATATCTTACTGACACTGAGTAAATCTTTGAATTTTGAAAGAGCCGCTGATTGCAGCTCTTTCGGTCTCACTTTCCAGACCAAATGAAAGAAAATTTTTGATTTGGCTACCTATTCATATGATTTCAGCTAACATTTCGACCTAGGTCAAAATATTTCTTTATTGGGTGTGAGGGTGGTTTGCCCGTGACACAAAGAAAAATTCGAAAATCTGCCGGAGATTAACAGAGCGGCTCTGAAGACTTTAGGAAATGCCAAAGAAAGTAGCTCCACTGTAATCAGATTGGAAGATCGCACCACTACCAGTAGGGTTCAAATATACCTTTGCCTTTGTTTTTGTACTGTTTTTCATCAGTAAAACTGCAGATTCGTCTTTGACGTCTTTGCCAGGACGCGAAAGAGGTCAAAGACGATTTTTTTTCGAAAGACGTCGCGTCTTTGCTAGGGGCAAAAATAGTTCGCCGCGTCAGGTTGGCGCGGCGGGGACGCGGCGGTGACGCGGCGGTCCGAAAATTGGTGACTGCCGTTCACACGCTGTGCGGTCCCTAGTTACAGCATATGTTTACAGTATGTACCTATAGTATACCGGTATTGTTTGGCAAAGGAATGGGCTGAGAGCCTTGCGTATTGAGTGTGCTTGTCGTCACAAGCTAAAATATGGACGCGGCAGTGACGCGGCGATACGCGGCGGTCTGCGGCGGGACGCGGCGAAGTGTATGGTAAATTCGCCGCGTCCCACCTCTTCGACGCGGCGATACCGCCGCGTGACGCGGCAGTATGCGGCGGTTCAACCTAAGTGGCGCGGCGCACACAAAGCCTGACGCGGCGCGTCTTCAAGTCGATGCGGCGGTCACGAGCCTCGACGCGGCACTACAGCGGCGCTGACCCGACCTTCACAAAATCAACTGAACATCCCATTCTAGCCTAGGATCTCCTTGCTGCTCACTGTTATTGACTCCACTCCACAGGTTTCTTCAAGAGCCATTTTGACACCATAACAACAATTGAATGTTTCAGGCTGCTACCATCCCTCTCCACGACTCCAATATTCAGGACAAACTCAGCAGAGGGTATCGTCCTGTGTAGCTATAGCTGGAGACTCAGTCCAAAATGTTGGCGAAAGATGTACACATACAGTAGTGCAGAGGGTGCCGCAAACTGCGTCATCAGTGAGGTGGTCACTTGGGTCACTGACCTGGGTCCTTACACCGTTCTTGTCCGAAACAGCCTACCTCACTCGGTATAGAGGCTCCCATAATATCCCCAACTCTTCAGAAATTGTATCTGGATAGAAGTAACACATTTAAAAGAAGATCGGCGCCGCGCGGCCAAGTGCAATATATGGCAACTGTAATAGCGGCAAAGTGTTTTCTGCCGCAGTCCTTGGCAGTTTGAGGCGCTGAAATATGGCCAGGCAGAAGATATGAGCTCGGGGATTGCTGTACTATAATTTGTGTTTGGAAACTGAAGCTTTCAGGGCAGCGCGGCGCGACGCGGCGAAGTGCAGAGCGGCGCCGCGTCAGCCAATCAGCGCCGATATGGCAGCTGAAACTGCCGTAGTCAGCCAGAATGTGTATTCCCTTCAGAAATCTCCATCTGATGATATTTCAGGTTGAAATCCTTCTTCGTCTGTCCTCGGCGCCGGTTATAACCTGAACACTAACTGCACAGCCACTTGTTGGGATGCAAAAATATGCGCAGGTTGATGGTGACTTCCAGTATGAGTTTTGAAAAAGCCCAGGAGCACTAAGCACTAATTTGATTCAGGGACCCCAAATTTTGAAATTGAACAGATAGTCAAGGTTGTGGATGTTTAGTGCAAACATGCCGGGGAGAATCTCTCCATCTCCACGCCACTCCTTGGTTCCCTTGCGTCAAATAAGCCCTTGATCTCTTTGAATTAACCAAGTAGGATATGATATCTGCTCAAAAGAATTACCGGTGGGAAATCCTTCAAAAGGCTGCATCGGAAAGATGCTGTACAGCAAAGTTGGGATACGGATACGGGTCTCATTACATATCAATTGACGCTGTTCTCTTGAGGTTCAGACATCGAGAACTGGCAGGGAGGAGGTCATGGAGTGTGGTAATATTATCTATCAAAGGCCGGTTGAGATATTCAATTTAGGCGATGAACGGCGCGGCGCGGCGCAGTGGCTCAAACGCGGTGGTGGCTGTGCTTTCGCCGCAACAAGAGAGAGGAGTGCCGCGCGGTGTGCAGCTCCTTCCACAACATGCTTTTGACCTCAGCCCAACTTCTTGTGAGGCAGATTAGTACTCAACGACTGTGTTGGATTTTTGGACGTGAAACTGGTCGGCTAAGGGGAATCTAGTCAAAGACTGGGATACTTTCCTAAGTTGGCCTACCTGATGTATTGCACCGGTTTAGGCTGCATCAATCATTGACGGACACGGATAAACCTCCCCAAAAGTCATTTAGAGAGCAGAAAAAACGCTGGAAGGAGCTAGAAGCAGCGCGGCGGTTTACCCACTTGTTGCGACAAAGCACAGCCACCGCCGCGTCAGAACCACAGCGCCGCGTCGCGCCGATCATCGCCTATATTGAATATTTCGACCCACCGCTCATACAGAAGACTCATCCACCCCATTACCTCCCCCCCACAAGATTTCGGGCCATGAATCCCAAGAGAACAGCGTCAATCGATATGCAAGGAGACACATCTCTCAACTATGCCGGACAGCAACTTTCCTGAGCAAAAAGCTGCTGGGTGATTTCGATAATTTTGTTTGACCACATTTTAACTCCTACTTGGTGAATGTGCAGAGACTGGCGAGTTAATTGACACAGGAGAACCCAGGAATGGCGTGGAGATTGAGAAAACAAGTGGCGGTGTAACTAACGTTCAGGTTGGAAACAGCGCCGAGGGCAAATGAAGAAGAATTCAATTTTGAGGTTGCTCAGACAGAGATATCTGAATGAAATACACAATTTGGTGGAGTATAGTAGCTTCTACTACCGTATCGGCGCTGATTGGCTGATGCGGCGCCACTGTGCACTTCGCCGCGTCGCGCCGCGCTGCCTTCGAAGCTTAGGTCTCCAAACAAAAAGTATGGTGCAATGGTTAACAAGTTCATATCTTTTGCCTGACTATGTTGCGGCACTTGAAACTGCTGAGGACTGCCATAAAATGCTTTGCCGCCATTGTAGTTGCCGCATTTTATTTCTGTCCAAATACAATTTCTGATGGCTTTGGGATATCACTTAACCTTTGACCAGGTTCTCGCCCCCCCGCCTAGTTTCACATCGTAAAAATCCAAAAGATACCTCAATCTCATTGGTTATTTGATTAGAACGCAGCCCACTGACGCCGAATGGAAGAATCATACAGATTCATTATGTAGTCAACAATCTAGATGCGAGTACTACTGATTGCTCCCAGCATCCCTTGATGTTGCGGCTCAGCCTGCTACCAGGTCGGTGACTTGGAGTTAATTGACTGAAATCCCAATGGAATCCTGGGTCGAAGTTTCTGCGGATGTATTGAGACACTTCGATGTCAGTTGCATATTAAACGGCTCGAACTATAATCAAACTATAGTTGAGTCCGAGTCGGACTCCTGAAAATCTCTGGAGGTTGTGGGGTGTAAAAGGGGAAAATATGAGAGAGAGAAACTCGTTGTGAAAAGTTGCGGAGAATGAACAGGTGTTCAATATAATGGTAATACTCGAAGTTTGCGCAATGTTTAGATGTCACGGTCACTGATGCGTGACACCCTTGCTTTCCCTCTCCTATCTCGTGCATGATAGGGTTACTCGCCTTCAACACTCTGCTCATCTTCCTGCTTGCAATGACGCATTGGGATCACGTCATTTGTTCGCATGGGAGAGACGTTTGAACGCAGTTATAATGCGGCTCGCAGTACGTTTTGCGTACATTCATTCATTATCAACAATCTCACAGGGTACGAATAGAGGGTCATAAAATCTTCTACGGCCGTGACCCACAGTACTGGAAAATGACTCGTTTCAAATACTCATGGACAAAACACAGGCGGCACGAATCTCGCCGCAAGGGGTCTATGGATGGGCGTGCACCGGACACCATCGCAAGACTGAAGGAGAAATCACGGCGAAAAAAGCGGACTGCAGTTGAACGGAAGGCGACAACACCGCTGGACCCCCCTGCTGAGTTCCAGCGCTCTTATCGCTGGCGAAGCAATTCCTGCTGGCTGGACTCATCTCTGACTGTGTTGTTCGCTGCCACCAGCCGTGACTTTCCCATGATACAGAAATCTTTGGCGGCTCTACCTCTTGGTCACATTTTGCATCAACTGTCGGAAATCCTTGCGAAACATGTCGAGCAAGCTGCGCTCCCGGGACTCGAGAGCGGTGGCTGCCGGATCCTCACCACCATGCGCGATGAGCTTCGTAAGGCGCTAGTCAACGCAAATTGTGTTCAAGGTATGGGCTCTTCTGATGCTATGTTTGTGAGTACATTCGCTGGTGTGGTTGAGCAGCTCCCTGATGCGTTCATAGGGATGGTTGCAGCAAATTCTGGCGAGCTTGATTGCACTTCGACCGGTGCCCGATACTGCGACCAAAAACTTCATCTCCTTCTTCCGAGCGTATGCAGTACATGTCAAGAAAAGTCCCGGATGTGACGCGGCACCACTGGAACACTGGGAAGTCTCCCATCCTCAGTGGAGGGCACCATTTCAGCTCTCCATTCGCATGCACAGAATATTCAAAGGTAGCCTTACCAAGTGGTTCCGCTGGCTCTTGGATCCAGCAGAATGGGAGAAGGCGACTTGCTGGCGACAGTGGGATTCCAACCCATTCTGCAACGGGCCAGCGCTGGAGAAGCAGTACATCCTCAGCATCCCGGCTGTTCTGATAATCGAGGCCGGTGAATCCCTGGGACGCTCGTGGAACGTTCCCCCGACGCTGTTACCCCTTGGGCGCAAATTTGCGGGTCCGGGTCAGGGCGTGAAATACAATATTGTGGCGCACATCTATACCAACTATACCGTCGCAAAAGGGTCTGGCTCACATTTCATCGCGCGCTATGTGACTCCGGACGGTGCCCAATTTTTTGACTACGATGGAATGGCTCATGAAGGGCATGCGCGGCATCAGCGTGGTGCCAAGCTCTCGAAATGGCTTTCGGGACCGTCGGACAAGCTCAACAACGTACCAAAAGGATATAACCTCGTTGCTGTTATCTATCATCTCGAAGGCGGTGATAATGCCCAGCGGATATTTCGCACAGAGCGACAGAAGACCGCACCATGGGGTTTACAGCTGGACGCTGATGCCGCAAGTGACCATCCGTTCGCACGATTCGCTCAACTGGTGCAGCCGCATCTGGTGCAGATGACCGACGAAGACCGCGATGATTGGACGAGCAAGAAACGCCGAGCTCAGGCACACGAGTATCAGAGAGATGAACCAACCGACGAGCGGATGGACAAAGCCAAAGTTACAGACACCGAGAGAGTCCCGCACGAAATCATCACCATTCACGACGACTCGAATGGAGAACGGGCGATGTCTGGCGATGACGATACCGACAATGATTCCCTCAATGCGCTCATACTGGAGACAATTGGCGAAAAAGCTGCGACACAAACGAAACCGAGCGGCGCGACCTCCACAATAAGCAACTCGAGTGATTCAACGTCCCCATGCCCGATCAACTGCTACGGTTGCGGAGAGATCTCTGATGGCAATGATGACCAGAATCAAGTGCAGTGCTCGCACTGTGGATTCTGGTCCCACTTCAAATGTCAGCCTGAGAACGACGAGCTTGAGTGGAGTGATCCAGCTGTGAATTTCACTTGCCAGGGATGTCGGCCAAGGACAGCAGCTCAACCGTTGGTTCCAGCTTCCGCTCCTCATTTATTTATTTACATAATTTCACAGGTTTTTGTCCGGGGAAATCGTAATGCTGCCAGATCCTCGAGCCGAAGACCAGTGGCGGGACGCGAAGGTTTTGTGGTATCCGGCCCGATTCTTGAAGCACTGCCCGCATGCACAGAACAAGAAGAGGGAGTTTGAGTTCCGGTTCCTGCAATGTATCCAATGGACACGGCAGGAACACGAGCTCATGCAACCTTCGCGGCACTATTCACAGGATCGGAAGTTCTGTGAAGAGCTTTCAAAAATAGTACTCCGACCTGAGCAAGTGAGTCTCGGTATAACCATGTTGTAAATCTTGATTTGTTGAACTATGTACAGATTGGGATAGTTCGCTACCCAGCATTCAGCTCTCCCAACCCTCCAAAGAACCACCCGCTCATCGAGATTTTTGATATTGCAGTTGCGGCGCTGGCAAAACTCTTGGTTTCATTCCCGGGTGATCACCCAGTTGTGCGATCTTACAACGCATTCTTCATGGACAGGCCCGAAGATCATCGTGACACCCACATCGAACGCTGGCTTCCAGAGGGGTTGCATCAGCCTGAGCGGGAACTCACCGCCTTGATGGAGCGGCCACTGCAAAGATTACAGGACTTTCGCCTGGTGTCTGTGCCTGGTCCAGAGCGGCGCTATCGTGTCATCGGGGTTGGCCGAGCCATGCTTCAGCTTTTGGCTCTCCAGCACGAGCTCGGTGAACCTTTGGATTTGAACGGTGATACTTTTGATGACCTTGTTGAAGGTGATATCAAAGCAACACAGATGGAGTCGCACGAGGCGACCCGGGCAATGTTTCTTGCAACAAAGCCGAAGCTGTTCAGTCACAAAAGATTCTGGGACTTGGACACATTTCATGCCTCTCTCCTACAATTCTCGGACACTCACGCGATATTTGACCCCATGTTCAGACCACCGACATTTAACCGTTTCGGAATACAGGAAATCAGACGGCCTACCATTGCGATCGAAATGGCCCCAAGCGACGAGGAGAAATCCCGAGGAAACATTCGTCGCAGGACACACAATGATGAAGAACTTGCCGAAGATATTCCTCCGGCAAAACGACAAGCGACACCACGCAGACTCCGACCTCGAGGGAACGATTCACGCGCCGAGAAGGTTGCCTTGGCACCACCAGTGGGGAAGGTTGTGGCCTCCGGACGCGGCTGGTATACGATAGACTTGGAGGATGGTTAAAGTTTTATTTAATACCAGTAACTATTCCCGCCCGTACAGGTTGAACCCTGTAACTTGAGTTAGGAGAAGCACTTTCTGGTATGCAAAGAGTAGCTGCCTGTATATATTGTGCGCGGTTGAGTTGGTCATGCACAGTGGGCGACCAAATAACTTGCGTGTGGGAGAGTAAGTGAATAGATTGTCAGCGGCGGTACGCGGCGATGGAAATTGAAGACGCCAGTGAGGACACGCAAAACAGACGTGATGATATTTAATTTACAAATTACATGGCCAGTGTCGAGGCACAACGTTAGTGGATGGTGGCGATGGGGCATTGAGTTGAACTTCAAGACATCGTTAAGGCTGCGTGATGGCCCCATATACTTTTTCTGGGCAGCGGCGACCACGCGGCGATGAAGACGGAGGACGCGGCAGTCATGAGGAAGGACGCGGCGATGGAATGTTGGGACGCGGCGATGTCGACAGGTGACGCGGCAGTGACGCGGCGCGGATCGGCGGACGCGGCGAAATATCCTAGCCCTTTGCTAGGCAGGTCAACATTCTTGGCAAAGATGTAACGTCCTGGGAAAAACGTGAAAGACGTGAATAATCTTTCGCAGGCAGCCGCAGTTCTTGACTCAAGATCACTCAAAGACAGTTATAAGACGGTTATACGGGCAGTAAAGACATATATTCAGGTCAAGACACGGTATAATTTAATAAATTCGGGGGTGGTATATACATATGCGGTTGCGGGGAGGGCTCAAGATGATCTAAGAGGAAATAAGCACGCGGGATATTTTGAAAGAGGACAGGAGCCTTCCACATGCAGTGCCCATTCGACATACGCCGCAACCGACTCGGGGGTTTTGAGATCGAAATATTCGTCCGGGAATTCGTCCTCCTCTGGAAATGAATCAGAAATAGAAGCTATCCGGCGAAGGAATACGTGCCTTCTTCAACGGGTGGCTCGTTGTCAGCATCGACTCCATCCTCGGTGTTGTCGTCCTCGGGCTCAGGCTCAGGCTCGGCTCGAGCCTCCGTAATCATAGCCTCGAACCCTCCGAGAGCCTGGCGACCGAAATTTCCCCTCCAGTCATTGAGCCGATATCCAATCTGAGGAGAAAGAAATGATTAGTAGTGTCTCGGTGCAGATGGATAATACGAATACCAGGCCGTGCCAAACGGGCTCCTTTTTGACGTCAGGGATTGGTCCGTGCTTGTTGACATCGTGGCCATCCTGGATGTAGACCATATCGAGGACGCCTTGAAGCTGGAAATCTGTCAGCGGCTCCCAGGGATCGGGGTCGGTGCCTTTGAGTGCTCGAGCAAGAGGGACGACGTGGTCATTGAATACGCGCGCAGCTTTGGGGAGGTCTTGTACGGTCCATTTGTTACGACCCTCACGAAGATCCTTCAGAGTCGGCGGCTTGGGCGGGATATCGCCGGATCCGATCCATCATATTCCGGGTTCCATCTGTCCTAATAACTCAAGTAGTAAACCGCTTTTAGCAATCAACATAGCAAATATTATTTGATAATTCCCGATGTTTACTGTAAGTAACTCCACGAGAACATTTCTAGGCATTGATCTTGCTGGAGTAAACGCCGGGGAGGATCTTCTTCCGCCTCCGTGCCTCTTATCCAGAAGAGAAAATTTCGTTGGATGCCGTAGATCCAAGGAGGAATAAGAGGGGATGAAGAAATCGAACGAAGTAGCCGGACTCGAAAATGCCGCTGAATTGAAGGGCAACCGAAAACGGTCGCATCGCACACGCAAACGCAAAGGGAAGGTAGCCGGGAAACCCGTCTGGATGGCATCAAGTCGAGTGGACAGGATCTTGAATAAAATTCAGCGAAGAGGTGGCGATGAGCAAGAGGGCGTCGGCGTCTGAGAATAACAGAGGCGTACACAGCCTTCTTGCTTTCACGATTTCTAACGAGTATTTGAGACGGATCGGACGGGCCAGCATACCGACACGAGCCACGCGGCAGAGCAGCGATGCCACCTTTGACCGGCGTATCGCGTGGAGCAAAAGATGCCGGTGAAAATCTTCAATACAAGCGCCTTCAGTAACAGCATTCAAAGAAAAGAAGGACAGAAGACGCACCACCAGTCAGCCTCAATGCCTTCTTTCTCGGCCTCCACGGTATGGGGCCGTACGGAGAACGCGTACAGCACGCGAAATGGGCGTAGGCGCTGGAAGAGGATGCTGGCTCAGAAAGCGCAGGAATTCTATCCCAGACGTCCAGGGTTCTCTGCTGGTAACTATTAGCGGCTCGGGTATGAGCGAGGCCGACGCGGCGTCACCGCACGGGCCTTGCACGCCGCCGTAAGAACGCGCCGAGAGGGCGACGGACGGGTGGGAGGGTGCGTGGGGTATCATGCATGTCCATCTACAGCCTATGCCGAGGACGAGACGGCGGGGGACGGGGGACAGGGAGACTAGCGGGGGAGGTAGACGAAGGATGAAGACGATGCGGACTTTATGCAAATCCGCTGGCCCGTGCACGGCGAGGGGAGAGCGACGTCGATAGGGTACCTCCCATCCGATCCTCCGCGATCTCGACGGATCTGGGACGACGGACGCGGGCTTCGAATGCGTGAGTAGATACGCACGGTGGTCGCGGGGGGGTGCGTCTGGGGCGATGGCGATGGCATTGTCTCCAAGCTGCGGAAGTGTCCCGGCGCCGTCGCAGACGCACCCACGCAACGCTGGCCTGATATCAAGATCCTCCAGCACGACGGCTGCGGCGGGGCGGCGCTGCAGCGAGACGGAGCGCCGGACGGGGGAGGTGGCGGAAGGGTTAGGTACGCCGCGCATGAACGCACATCTCCCCCTCTCCGTCGTCCAGAACGCTCGACAATCGTGGTGCGCTCGACAAAAACGCGACGAGACGTGCGGGAGGATGCGTGGAGCACCACCTGCGGCCGCACATCTGCGGACTCCACCGCCAAGGACGAACGTCGCGAGGGCGAGACAAACAGGCGGAGGAGGGGTACGGGAAGAGGATGGCCAAAACGGTCGCCATGAAAGTGCGCGCCGCGCGGCCGGTACACGACGAGGAGAGAGTGAAGTGGGGCCGGCAGCGCTGCTCAGCCTCCTTCTCAGCGCGATCCTCCGTGATCCCGAGCGATATGGGAAGGCGGTCGTCTCGGTTCTCCCTCGTACTGCACGCCTTGCAGCGCGCGCGACGCCATCGTGACTGCTCTACTTGGCTGGGCTGTTCGCGTCGTGCGAAGTCGGTCGCGCACTCCACGAGCTGCCGATCTCGATCTCCATACCCCCCAGTGCGACGGCAAGAACAACGACGTGGTGGTCGTCGTGCAGTGAGACGGAAGGGAGAGCCTGGACGCAGGGCAGGGGTCAGAGGTCCCACGAGGTCGGGGCGTCAGAGAGCGGGGATGCCGGTAAAGCGTAGCATAGAAGAATCCGGACAAGGGGAGCTTCGACGTTTGGGGCAAGCTAACTTAAAGAACGGTGAGCGCAAGCCAAAAGAGGGACAGGTGGCGTACCACACCGATGCTGCGTGTCGCCCTCCACTGCACGACCGTCTCCCGACTTCCACCGAGCGCGACGCTCCATATACTCCGATATCGAGGCGCTGGGACGCACACGCGGTGTCCCCGGGCCACGCAGGTGGGCGGCGAGACGAGGGGTGCTCAGGTGTCCGTCATGCGCTGCGTATAGGCTTTGTGCGACGCTGTCCGCGGCAGGGAGGCGGAAGGTGCGCTTCGACAGCGGGCAGTGTCGTGCGGCTAGAAGACGAAGAGAGAGGTGTAGCTGGTGCGATACCATCCGCGTCGACGGCGTTCCTGAGGTGAGGCATTAGCGGTAGTCTCACCACAATACAAAAATAAATAAATAGCAGCGGAGAAAGTGTACACCACGAGAAGGCTGAGAGTCAAGAGCAAGTGCATCGAGGGCAGAGTAGCCGCTACCTTCCGCGCACACGCCCCCGGCGTCTCCAGACCAGTTGTAAACGAATGGGACAATAAAGTGAAAGGAACGCTGGGGGCGCCTATTTGTAATCGGGCGCTTAAGACACCCGATTTCCAAATCAAGACAAGATAGGCGTCCGCCAAGGTATGAACGGACGGAACAGCGGCAGACGGAGTGAATATGGAAGGAAAGAACGAGTGAAAAGAAAAGGAATCGACAAAATAAGGAATGAGAAGTAATCGAGGAAAGCGACTCACCTCCCCACTAAACACCACGCCCTGGACGCCATCACACGCGCCCTCTCACCCCTCGTCCTCGTCGAAGCGGTGCGCCGCCCACGCGAGTGCGGACCATTCGGGCCAGGGGGCGTCATTGGAGTCTTGTGAATGAGAAGAGTCTTGGCAAGTGACTTGGGAGCATGGAGAGCCGGCTTTGAGTATATCCGTAGGTGTGTCTCGTCCTTGTATCCCAGCACGCTCGTCTCCATCCACCTCCCACCAGCTCGAGATTCAAATATCCCGTACCATTCATTAACCCGCGCGATTGAATCGCCGCGCCCAGGTTTATGAAGCCAGTCAAGCGAGAAGGGAAAGCGAGGAAGCTGGGCTGAGACGTGTTTGTGGACAGCTAGGTGTTGCAATACCGTCCACAGCGGTTCAGCCGCGCAAAGTTTGGATGAAGGAAAGCTGGACAGAGGAAAGAGGCAGCATGGCGGTGTTGATCGGCTAGCCGGCGGATCAATAACTTGTGTGATCGAAGAATGAGTGATCGGCAGAACAGGGTTTGTGGCTGAGCGTTGTCGAGTAGATGGAATCTCCTTTCCATCTTACTACGACGACGACTAGCCTGCCTCCGTGCTATACCACTCTTTTCTGCTTTTTTTTTTTTATCAACACTCTGGCCAGCACACCCAGATGTCCAACCAGACAGGTCCAACGTCGTCTAATACCAACGGGAGCACTCCAGCGCGACTCCTATCTGACCCTAGTCTCACCACCTGCCCCGACTTCAGTTCTGCGGCCTTCCAAGCCATCCACCTGGCCGTGGACCCCGACGATGCTGCTGCCATCACACAGCTAACCAACTCTTGGCAGCAGGACATCGATCGGCTCAAGGTGCAATGGGCGGCCCAGGTCGAGGCAGACAAGCGCACCAAAGAGGCAGAAGACGCTCGCCTCCAGGACGAAGCCGACCAGGCCGCCGCTGATGCCGCCAAAATTGCCGAGGAGGAGAGGCTCGAAGCGGAAAAGAAGAAACCCAAATTGGGAGACTGGGATGTTACTAGTGCGCCCCCATCTTTCGTCGAATCTCCCATCTCCGCTTTCGCGATTTCGGACGAGTATTTTGGGAAAAGGCGAGCCAAATTAATCTCCGAGACCACTCAGGCTTTGTGAGTTTACCCGCTTTCTTTGGTTTACGCTGCTAACGAATCACAATCTATTTTCTCCTTTCCTTCCACCCGAAACCCCCTCATCTATGCGTAATCCACCCCATGATCCGAAAATATCTACCTCCACTACCTCCATCGCCGTTTCCACCATCCACGCCGTTTTCCGCCTCTAGAAGCCTCTCATCTCCGTCCCGCGACCAAAGGCAGCGTCCAAACCAATCGTCCGCAGCCAACAGCCGTCTCCAGCCCCCCGTAACAGATAACATCGGCCGTTTCCATCCATACGCCGATGCCAATCCAAACCAGTCGCGCCCAAAGTTAGAAGAAAACGATGACCGCCGTGTTTTTCAGAACGGTGCAGCAGGGGGGCCCACTGTCTTCGCCATCTGCCTTGGGACCCATGCGCTCGTCTCGAAATGCAGATCAACGACGTTATGGAACGGCTCCGCGGCGAGATGCTTCAGGGACAACCGCGGGAAGCTTACCAACCCCAACGGAGTCAACATTTGCCTCGACTTCCAACGCGCCAGCGGCTGCAGAGGCCGCCCTGGCCCCAAGCACTTCCACGAATGCTCTGGTTGTGGCGCGCCCGATCACGGAGCTGCGAGCTGCCCTTTCCGAGCGAACTTCTAAGCCGCTTACCCCGCTCGTCGCCGACGAGTGGGAAAATGCGCTTCGAACTGCCAATCTTATTAGTCGATACCCATCCATACCCAATGGTCTCTACCACGGCTTTAATATTTCTATCCCTATCATCCATTCCACTATCACTCCGCCTAATAGCAGCTCGCTCGTCGAACATCTCAAACCATTCCAAGACGTTATCCGCTCTGAATTTTCTGCTAGGCGCTATATTGGGCCATTCTTCCGAGATCAACTCGAATCTCACATCGGTCCTTTCCAGTCTTCTCCTCTCTCCATGGTTCCAAAGCCGCACGACCTCGAAAAAATGCGACTTGTCCAAAACTACTCCTTCCCTCATCCCCGCGCGGTAACCACACCTCCATTAATTTCCACATTAATTCCGACGACTTCCCCTGCACCTGGGGTACTTTCAATGCCATGGGTCTCAAAATATTTATGCTCCCCCCGGGCTCGCAAATTGGCGTCCGAGACATTTCCGAGGCATATAGAAACATCCCCACCCATCCGTCCCAATGGCCAGGAACAGTTCTTCGCCTGCCCGCCAATCTATTTGATCTGGCATGTCTAGCAGCTCAATACACTCCATCATCCCCCTTCGTCTCTACACCTATCCACGCCGGGTGCGCGTAGGCGGCACACTAATGTTCGTCATATCGCCAACGCTGCCGCCGTCTTGGGCTTTTGCGTCGGTGGGACCGTTTTTACCCAGAATCCTTGCCGTAACGGTGACAACGGTCACGTTGTGACGCGTCACACTGACAGCGGAGAATTTTAAAAGATTGGAAGCTGAGAGAGGTTAGGTCGCGCATATGTATTGCTTTCCCTCCTCGCGAGTCCGAAGCGCTGCGTCGCGAAGGTCATACGGGCCCGCGACCAGGCTCTCCATCGAAATTCGCGCTATCGGTCGTATCTGATTCTTAGTGATGTTTGTAGGAATTCGGCCCGATGCACAGTGACCCTCTGCAAACGCGCAGAGGTCTCGATTGAAAGGCTATGGTACTTATACAAAGAAGGGCTGTAAAACTGCTGTAAAGAACTGTGGAAGGAATACTAAAATAGTGAGCTGTAAAGGATGCTGTTGAACCGAGCTGTAGAAGTGGGCAGTGCATGCACAGGAGTTGTCGGTTCAACAGCCTGTCTACAGTTCGACAGTGCTTCGGTTGTCCTTCCAACAATGTTGAGGGTCCGGCTCGGCCTGAATGCCCGGGCTCGGGCTCGGCTTGGGGAGGCTCGGGCTTCAAATTCTCCAGGCCCGAGCCCGAGCCCTAGGTGCGGGGCCTGAAGCCCGGAGCCCGGGCCCAAGCCCGGGCTTTTACATAACCAAAGAAAAAAAACATTATGCTGGTGTAAATTATGTCTGTGAATGTCCCAGCTAGTCGGTTGTTTCTTCGGGCCAATTTATTCCATAGACAGTACGATCGTTGGCGATGATGTCAACAATAATGCCGGGACTATATTTATGTCGACCGACAGCCGAGACAAATTAGTAGTCTGCTGTGAAAAGGAGAGATCGCGAAATTCATGGTAGATCTGGGTGAAACTCACTTTTCACCCAGAAGAAGGGTGAAAATATGGTGAAAAAGATATCCAAAATACCTGCTTATTTGTTCAGTTTGGCACCTAATCTGATTCGGTGGACCAGAAAAGTCAATAAAATCATACTCCCATATTCAAAAACTGCGATTGAGCTGAAATTGGCGAAAACATCGAGAAAAGGGTCATTTTGTATGTGAAACTTTGGTGAATTTCACTCCTTCTGCAAGTGAAAAACCGGGTGAAATTCGGTATCTCGGGGGTTCACAGTGCGCGTCAAAGCCGAGCCCGATCGGCTTACCCCCCGCCTTCCGAGTCCCGACATCAAGAAGGTATTTTATTGCCGTGTATACGGCCATACCGGCTAGAAGGGGCCTTGAGGGCAAGTGCACCTGGAAGATATATATATAGATCTAGGCCCGGGCCTGGCAGGCTTGGCATTCCTCAAGCCCGAGCCCTGGGCCCTCCAAAGCCCTGTGTCGGGCTCGGCTCGGCTTGACCAAGCCCGGGCCCGGCTCGGTTCGGCCTGCGGGCCTGGGCCGAGCCCTCAACATCACTACTGATTCTGATTGGTCATTCTGGACGTCGACGTCCGTAATGCGTTGCCAGGCCGTATTCCCGTACCATCGTGCAGCCAGCCGCCCCGCCTCCCCCCGCTCCGCTGCTACTTCATTATCAGTGATCATGTCTTCTCAATTCGAATATCGACCATGAGTTGCTTGCCCTCATGTTTTTCTTTGCCGTTTTCTTTCTTCTTCGAATTGTTCTCTAGGGCTCCGTGCTGTACGCCATGATGCGCGCCGCGCGACTCAAAATATCTGTACGATGATGACCCTCGACCACTCTTTGGCCGTTGCTCCATTACATCTAGTACGTAGCTTCTACGTACGCCAAGTACATTCTCAATGCCGGCCGAAATGATTAGATCGACCACGCAGTAACACACTCTCACGTTCCACAGCAGCACACCTTCCCCCTCCTCCCTACACCTCCCTCGTCCTC